>JBCFYV010000378.1:114979-259741 GCA_039000515.1 Timema cristinae
CTAGGACTGTGTTGATAGACGTTAGAGAGGGTGCTAGGACTGTGTTGATGGACGTTAGAGAGGGTGCTAGGACTGTGTTGATAGACGTTAGAGAGGGTGCTAGGACTGTGTTGATGGACGTTAGAGAGGATGCTAGGACTGTGTTGATGGACGTTAGAGAGGGTGCTAGGACTGTGTTGATAGACGTTAGAGAGGATGCTAGGACTGTGTTGATAGACGTTAGAGAGGATGCTAGGACTGTGTTGATGGACGTTAGAGAGGATGCTAGGACTGTGTTGATGGACGTTAGAGAGGGTGCTAGGACTGTGTTGATGGACGTTAGAGAGGGTGCTAGGACTGTGTTGATGGACGTTAGAGAGTATGCTAGGACTGTGTTGATGGACCACAAATTTCATCCATAATATATTTTTCAGCCATGTCATGAATCGAACTCGGGACCCTTAGCTCAACAGACAAACACGTTAAAGACTGAGATTAGCTGTCGGCTGTGTTCATGTTGAATAAGTTTAACATCAGCCGAGGTTGTAATAGTTTATTTATATAATACTAAACTATATATTTAAAAATAGCCAACAAATGAATAATCGGCTAAGAGCTTGAAGAAAATATATTTACTGTAATAGTTAAGGTTTTTTCAGCAAAAAATTATTTTAGTTTTGGTTTTAAGCTCGAGTTACAATAAATTCTTGGACACGCTCATTAGGGATGGGATAGTGTCACTCCTGAGTTTGGGAGATTAATTCACAACGCTAAATGATGGAGAGAGGGTGAAGGGGTGAGAAAGGGGAGGAGAGTTTGTAGCGTAACGGCATTCTGAGAATTCTAAAGCTTACTTGTGTTCCGACACCTACTCGTTCAGTGAATTATTTGGAGGGGAACTGACCTTTCGTGAACCTGACAGATCCGCTTTCCTTTCTTTTCGCCATTTAGTGTTCGATATGCCTCGCTCAAGTTCAAAAACTTCGGATATGTGTTAGTGCTTTGAGAGACAAAGCTGGGTTACCTACTGCTAAGTGTAAGGTGTCCAGTCAAGTGTTAGTGAGAGTTCTTTGAGAGACAAAGCTGGGCTACCTACTGCTAAGTGTAAAGTGTCCAGTCAAGTGTTAGTGAGAGTTCTTTGAGAGACAAAGCTGGGCTACCTACTGCTAAGTGTAAAGTGTCCAGTCAAGTGTTAGTGAGAGTTCTTTGAGAGACAAAGCTGGGCTACCTACTGCTAAGTGTAAAGTGTCCAGTCAAGTGTTAGTGAGAGTTCTTTGAGAGACAAAGCTGGGCTACCTACTGCTAAGTGTAAGGTGTCCAGTCAAGTGTTAGTGAGAGTTCTTTGAGAGACAAAGCTGGGCTACCTACTGCTAAGTGTAAGGTGTCCAGTCAAGTGTTAGTGAGAGTTCTTTGAGAGACAAAGCTGGCCTACCTACTGCTAAGTGTAAAGTGTGCAGTCAAGTGTTAGTGAGAGTTCTTTGAGAGACAAAGCTGGGCTACCTACTGCTAAGTGTAAAGTGTCCAGTCAAGTGTTAGTGAGAGTTCTTTGAGAGACAAAGCTGGGCTACCTACTGCTAAGTGTAAGGTGTCCAGTCAAGTGTTAGTGAGAGTTCTTTGAGAGACAAAGCTGGGCTACCTACTGCTAAGTGTAAAGTGTCCAGTCAAGTGTTAGTGAGAGTTCTTTGAGAGACAAAGCAGGGCTACCTACTGCTAAGTGTAAAGTGTCCAGTCAAGTGTTAGTGAGAGTTCTTTGAGAGAAAAAGCTGGGCTACCTACTACTAAGTGTAAAGTGTGCAGTAAAGTGTTAAAAATATCCTTAAAAAGTCTTACCTTAGAGAACATCTTTTTTGTTCTCATAAAATAAATTACAAATGTGTTTATTGAGTACGTTAGTTGAAATGTATACAATTTTAAAAATGTATCTTTTTTAAATATTGCTTTAATTTCAAAGTTCAGTATCAATATAATTTTATTTCTAATTCGGTTTTTCCTCTTCTCATATTTTTTAGGCAATTTATGATTGTAGGAATCTGCCAATAAATAATCGAAATTATCTTGTTTTATTTTGATATATTAATTTTGCATCTATTCAATATTTTATTCTAAATTTAAACAACTCCACCACTATCAATAGCCAGGCTCGATAGTATCGAAACTATCGATATGTTCCCAACCTTGTATGAACTACGGTAAGCGCGTGACGTGATGATTTCTGGCACGCACCTGCGTGTCCTTGACGCGTGTCCACGCAGCCAAAGTGATGGTCCACAGCAATGGCTGTCCCCTGCAGACAGGCAGCCCTATGCAGCTCACAGTGGTTCGGATAGAGGTGTCCGTCAGTCCCACACACCAGCTTGTGGTGTTTGCGACACCTGGTCTGACACTCGCAACGAGCCTCGCCATCCCTCAGTCGACACTCGCGACCCTTGCCGCAATACTTGATCAGACAGGGATCTGCAGACACAACTGCACCAGCGTCACAAAAAACAAACATTATGGCCGGATGCACAAACAATAGACACACACACTTGCACCGGTACATACAGGGTGTTCCTATCCTTGTGGGGAGCAACCGGGGTGTGGATAGTACACCACAAACAATAGACACACACACTTGCACCGGTACATACAGGGTGTTCCTATCCTTGTGGGGAGCAACCGGGGTGTGGATAGTACACCACAAACAATAGACATACACACCGGTACATACAGGGTGTTCCTATCCTTGTGGGGAGCAACCGGGGTGTGGATAGTACACCACAAACAATAGACACACACTTGCACCGGTACATGCAGGGTGTTCCTATCCTTGTGGGGAGCAACCGGGGTGTGGATAGTACACCACAAACAATAGACATACACACCGGTACATACAGGGTGTTCCTATCCTTGTGGGGAGCAACCGGGGTGTGGATAGTACACCACAAACAATAGACACACACACTTGCACCGGTACATACAGGGTGTTCCTATCCTTGTGGGGAGCAACCGGGGTGTGGATAGTACACCACAAACAATAGACACACACACTTGCACCGGTACATACAGGGTGTTCCTATCCTTGTGGGGAGCAACCGGGGTGTGGATAGTACACCACAAACAATAGACACACACACTTGCACCGGTACATACAGGGTGTTCCTATCCTTGTGGGGAGCAACCGGGGTGTGGATAGTACACCACAAACAATAGACACACACACTTGCACCGGTACATACAGGGTGTTCCTATCCTTGTGGGGAGCAACCGGGGTGTGGATAGTACACCACAAACAATAGACACACACTCGCACCGGTACATACAGGGTGTTCCTATCCTTGTGGGGAGCAACCGGGGTGGGATAGTACACCACAAACAATAGACACACACACTTGCACCGGTACATACAGGGTGTTCCTATCCTTGTGGGGAGCAACCGGGGTGTGGATAGTACACCACAAACAATAGACACACACACTTGCACCGGTACATACAGGGTGTTCCTATCCTTGTGGGGAGCAACCGGGGTGTGGATAGTACACCACAAACAATAGACACACACTTGCACCGGTACATACAGGGTGTTCCTATCGTTGTGGGGAGCAACCGGGGTGTGGATAGTACCCACAAACAATAGACACACACACTCGCACCGGTACATACAGGGTGTTTCTATCCTTGTGGGGAGCAACCGGGGTGTGGATAGTACACCACAAAACAACACAAACTTAGGAACATACGTCCCATGCTCGATAGTTCCCGAGATAATAATTGTTTGTATCTCGACTTGATATAAGCCTATGTTGCACCTCTTGTAAGTGACGTACCACTGCTGGTACACAGGCAGGGCTGCAGCCACACGATGAGAGGTGTATCAAGTATGCTGTTAACAATTCCAGCAGAATCTCATCTCAGGAACCATCTAACATAGGACATGTGCTCATAAGGACTGTTTGTGTTGTTTTTAGGTCTACTAGCCACACCCACTTACATATTCGACCACTGAAGCAGGTATATATGTAACAGGAAAAGTAGATTGTTAGGGAGAGTTGACTCGGCCTAGGTAAAGTCGACTCTTACTAAAAGTATCAGTAAAAGTTGATTGAGAATAAACAGAGAATAAACAGATCAACTTTTCCTAGGAAGAGTTAACTATGCCTGCTGTGGTTTAGTAAAAGTTGATTCCGCGCTGTTGCTCTCCACATGCAACTGTTTTGAATATCCCAGTTCTATTTGTTTACTGTTGTTTTCTTTGATCACTCGTCCATTTGTTGTAGTTTTCAACAGTGACCAACGTTTCAGTGTGTTTTTAGGTTAAGTTAGGTTAGGTTAGTCAACTTTTACTAACTCAAGGTAGTAAGAGTATACTTTCCCTAGGTACAGTCAACTCTGACTAGTAAATGTTGATCGAAATTCATCACTTTTCGCTTTTAATCAACTTTTACTAAAAAGACCAGTAAGAGTCGACTTTACCTAGTCCGAGTCGACTCTTACTGGAGAATCTACTTTTCCTGTAACATATATATCCCACGTCTTACTAGCCGTATAAGAAAAGACGTTCTGTTATTAATTTGGTCTCACAACATAAATTCGAGTTAAGGAATCGGATGATGAATACCCAGGAGAGAGAAGGCGTGTTACACACAACCTAGTGACACTATTTGTAACTACTTTATCATCCGCCCCGGTGGTCGCATGGTCTAGTGCAGTGTTACGTACACCGGTGTACCACGATGGCGAGTTAAGGTAAGGTTTAGTGATGGGCACAATCGAGTAGTTCTAAGAATCGAGTAATTTTTAGTGAATCATCTACTCGAATCATCCCGTGGCAATCATTATTATTATTATTATTATTAGCACCGCGTCTTACTACCCGTTCGGGTTATACGCACTTACGCTAATGTGTAATGGTAGGGTGATTGTCAGATGAAATGAAGGACCTACAGTTTAACGTGGTATTCGAACCACGGTGGAGGCCTGGCATTCCTCACATTCACAAGTTGTGATTAATACACGTCTTGTCAGAGGTGATGGAATGGTTTGGTAATCAGATTAATCTGTGCTGGGACCGTGGCAATCGGTTGGACAACATTACTCGGGAGTCTTGCAATGGAATTCGATACTAATACTATGTAAATAATCTCTTCCTGTGGTAGTCAGTCGACACTGACCGTGACCTCCACCCCCTTATTTACAGGTTTCGCGTTGTATGCAGTCAATATGAAAGTATGCGTTTTAAGAAGTGTCGTGCTCTTTTCAATAAAATAAACTTTTCTTTATACATCAATGTTAAAAGGAATTGATAATAATTGTACCTTTTTAAAAGTGAAGACAGTTTTTTTTTTCTATTTTATAACTTACTCTAATTAGTTTCAATTTATAAATAATCATATTTTACAAAGGAGAAATTATAATCAAAATAATTAAGAAAGACAATAATTAGTTTTGTTACATGCGATTGTGGAAATAAGACTGACGAGGTGCCGAGTAAAAAAAAATCTAGTAACTTTCATCGAGTACTTTTAAAAAGAATCGGAAATGTGATAAGCTTTTTTAGCATACTTTTCGATTGTGTACTTTACATCTGCGAGTGTTTTGTATTTAAAATGCATGTGAAACATTTAAACAATAAAGGGTCATTTTTGCTTATTAGCAGAAACTGTTGGTGGAAAATGAGCTCTAAGGGAATATGCCTTTTAAATGGTTAAAGCATAGTAAACAGTCCAGGCAATAAAGTCGATTCTCACTTAGCTGGTAAGTAAAGAGAAAATAAAATAATAAGAAGGTCCGAGTGAAGTTACTCGAGTAATCCCGGAAGAATCGAGTGCTCTCGATAACACAACACAATCGAGCTACTCGATTATTTTTACTCGATTGTGCCCATCACTAGTAAGGTACTCTCGGCGCTGGAAACAGTCTGGTCGCAGATGAGCCACCGAGTCAACGTGCGTTATACTAGAGTTGTAATCTTGTTTTGTGTTTGATTGGGCTCTTAGGTCTAGTGGTGAGAGTTCCTGACCACAGATCCAGAAGTCCCGGGTTCAATCCCCGGTACTTACAGAATCCTTCTGTGAATCACTGGGTCTGGAACGGGGTCAAACCTAGCCTCGTGAGGACAAATGAGGAGATACTCGAATTAAATGGTAGCGGCTCCAGTTTTTAAAACTGAGATTAACGGTCGGAGGGTGCGTTGTGCTGACAACATGACACCCTCTATCCGCAAATGTTAGCACTATAATCGCTAACGTTGGCGGCTGCTTGATTGGTATAGCTTAATTGCAGGTTTAAGCCATGGAGTAGGATTGGGATGGTATTGAAAATGGTCCAGGATTTTCCCAGAGAAGAGGATGAACGTTTAATTCAAGAGGTGACAAATCGCGCCGCTAAAGTTTCTCTTCAGGTTACCTTTCATTAGACTCAGAACGAAGATAAACTATGGACCATTGAGGAGGAGGAATTATATAAGCTTCCGGTCATTCTTTAATTGGTGCCAGTATATGCGCGATGCTGCAGCGATGCGTTGACTGTATTATATTTATAGCTGTTCATAATCTTTTCCATCACAATATCATCTTCCATATCTTCTTACACCAAAAGGTATGTAATAAGTACTCGATTACTCTGACTTAGTGTCATAGTTCAAGCTAACACTAGGCAAAATAGCAAAATAACACGGAACATTAAAGAAAACACAATTGAACAATTCCTATAACTGAGGAACGAACTGAACTCCACAAAAAATTACCCACGACTGGCGACCAGCAAAACCGGTAGGGATGAGGTATTGAAAGAAAAGTATCGATAACGGTAGTTATCGGTATCGAAATTTTACTCAAGGATTTTTTTTTATCTACTAATAATAATCTCAACTTTTGCATCATAATTGTATCTTCATTTTTATTTAAGATTCGGATGGACACCTACTATATAAGAACGATAATGTTTTACAACCGACAGCCTATTTCTTCGAAACTACACATAATAACGACATGCGGTTTTTATATTATATTTATCTTGTAAATTTAAAATGAACTATACTAAAAAAAGTTACAAGTCAATATTTACTTTTTTACAATAAGACGTAATTGCAATTAAATTAAAATTAAATAAAACATGAAATACAAAAATATAGTTTTAAAGTTATCATATTATAGAGAATAAGATAATGTTCTATCATACACGTAGAATATTTATAATACAATAATTTTTACAAAATTTGGTATTTTCAAATGAAATCATGTCTTATAACTGTTGAAAAAGTTCAGTAGTTTCCTGCTAGATGGGTCTGTCATCGGAAGCACCTCCGCCCCCCCCCCCCCACCTCATTTTTTTTTTTTTTTTTGCATTATCTATCTTTCCATCTTTTTTGTAAGCCCAGCTACTCCCCCTTCCCTATTACCATCTATGTCCTGTTCAGGTAGAACCCTTGACTTGACACAAATTGTTTGTCATCTCCAAATTTGAGTTATTGAAAATGTTCTCTGTGATGTATTTGCATGAACTATGTTAAAAGTTTTTATGGATTCTGTTTAGCTTATAAATAATTTTATTAGATATAACCTATTTGTATAACAACGGTTTTGTAAGAAGCGATGAAAATGCCTTTTATGAATAGCTTTATTCATGTTTTATAGACGAACAAGACATTTTCGTACTTATAGCAGGATTAATTTTGAAAATATTAAGATTCAGTGGTGCATCCAGGAATTTACTTTAGGGGAAGGTAGGCATGTGTGTCAAAGCTATTATTTCTGTCCCTTGAAAATATCACATTATTTCAGTTTAAAGCTTCATTTAAAAAAAATGACACACACACACTTATATTATACAGGTTGTTAAAAAAAGGTACGGAATTCATGGATCTTGTTGGACACATTAACATGAGTAAAACTTCTTAGTGTAGCGCGTTTAAATACATCGCCATACACGACTGTGCGATACCTCAAATATAGTGTTTTTATATGTACTTATTCAGCACAATTTGACGATTACAACAGTACATTTTAATTTTATTTTAAGAATACAATAATATTAATACAACGAAACTGTATGACCTGAGAAAGGTACCATGAGAGGAAATTTTTAATTTTTTAGCCAGGAAGTTTTTGTCAGTGGGAAAGTTTCAAATAGTAGTATGAATTTAATCTTTTATTTAACTTTTTTTCATATGACGGTTGGTTTTGTAGAAATAATATTATTAAGTAAGCGGTACGATAACTCAATTCTGAGCGCCGAGAGCTAACATCTGAGTAGGTCTGCGGCCACTCAAAGCTATTTTCCTACTCACGTAACACTCAAATTTGATAAAACCATTATTATTGTTATTATTACATATTTCATTACCTCGAATTAAATTATAGCTTAGCGTATTAATAATATCCAGACTTGCTTGTTACAGATTATTTCGGACTTTTTTGTTGACATTAATGAAAAAGTTTTATAATAGCAGTAGTATTCAATATTTAAAATGTGATTTTGAAGTCAAATCTATCCAGAAATATGGGTTACTTCTAGTAAGAAAACAGTCCTCTCGCCATTATTACTTACATTTGATTGTAGGGACTTAAAATTTGATCGAACCTTGGATCATACTCATATCCTTATGTAGAGTGTTTTACTATTTACAAATTATACTCGTACACTTAAGAGTACAAACATTCGTACAATTATTATACATCAATATATACACGTACGATACCTGGTTACCGTGTCCACGACTCTAGTTTAACACGACAAGTCCCAAACTCACTCACAAGAAGACTACTTTACTACCTCACAGAAAAATAATAATCTGGACATAAAAACACAATTTTGAACTGCATAAATCTGGCTCTTCGAGTCAGTCCGTAAATTAACAAAAACTGTATCACTTTAATATCAAATCTACAGTACCGAAAGTTTAATCACCTAAATAAATCGTGTGCAACATTAAAAGTTTTACTCATTACATAAGAATAAGAATTACATATAATTAGATCACATAACCGAGTACAAGTGCGTAGCAAGGTATGTACGCATCATAAAACCCAGGGTCGTTATACTTACTGCTCGCCGTAAGGCATACACGCGTCATCATCATAAAACCTAGGGTCGTTATACTTACTGCTCACCGTAAGGCATACATGCGTCATCATCATAAAACCCAGGGTCGTTATACTTACTGCTCACCGTAAGGCATACACGGGTCCACATCCGCATAGTAATCAACAAAAATCGGTATCACTATAGTTGTTGCCTAATCGCGGGGCGGATATCATAATAAAATTGAATATCACGCAAGAAAGTAAAAATAGGCCACTGTATACCGATTGTGACCGATCAAGGTTATTTTGGTTACCCTCGAATATTATTTGAAAGTACTCGATGTATTTGCGAGTTCTAAAAGATTCAGAGCTCAAACTTTTAATGACGATGTAGTTTTCTTACGCTATCGACTGAAATCTCCCGCTGGGTCGACCAATCATGGACCCCTGAACTAGACCATTTGATAATATAGCTTGGTTTTGGAATATTGAAGGAAGACAAGTTTATAACATAATAATGACAACCATTTGTGCTTCAAACATGGTTTGATGCATTGAGTTATTACAAATCTAAGCTCCCAAATATGAACACTAATTATGACTTAAATACAAAACATCACGTCACTTATAAGACAAAAGTCTTTTTGTTGCACTGAGAAAATATAATTTTTCAGTTTTTATGACAAAAATGTTTTTTTCGCCATCGTGACAAGACTCCGCGTAGGACACACATCATTGTACCATGGGTTTTTATTGAGAGGGGATCCACCTCCAGTGTGTGAGTTTTGTGATACTCCCCTTAGTGTGCATCACATTTTGGTGGAGTGTCGTAAACTAGCCCCTATCCGTCTGGCTCTTGATTTTAATGGTGACCTTCATTTTTTACTACGCGACAGTGCAGATGGAGTCATATGTTTACTCCGTTTTATACGCCAGGTGGATCTTTTTAATGCAATTTGAGTTTTCTCTTATAAAGTGGCTCATTTGGTTATTTACCTCATATTAAGGTTAGTTTTAACGATTTTAGTCTACTTTACTATGTTTTTTAACGTATTATATTTTAATATGTACTTTTAATATTTTAATGTGGTTTTGTTTACCAGGTGTATCACCCTAATAATCCATTGGAGTGTCTCAAATCACTTTTGTCTCATATTGAGATTAATTTTTTTAAACATTCCTGTGAACATTTTATAATTTATATGTGTTATTCTATTTTAGTGCTTTTATACGTTTTTTCCGGCAGGTGAATTATTTATTATGACCTTCCCCTATGGATATTTTTACAACATTTCTAGTGTTGTTTAAGGCCCCAATGAGCTCATCATGTAGAAGAACCTATAAAACATAATATTATATTCTAATCACCGAAATTTTGTTTTGAGCAGATGGGGTTTGGGAATTTTAATAATTAGTTTGTGCGTGTACTATCGATGGATTTGTGAATGACAATTTTTTTTTTAATTCCTAGAATAATATAAACATTTATATTCTATTTTTTAATTCGACTTACTACTAATATTCATTTATTATATTGCTTTTATTTTCAAGATTTTTATCTATAGTGACATACGTTTACTAACGTCAACTAAGTTATTCAAAAGATAATAATATTGTAATGTTTAAGACAAATTGACAGAAATAAATTGTTGGTCTTCATCGATGATTAATAGGAGCTCTGACTGTACTGTACTACAAATAATGTGTTACTATTACAAAAAGATCTTATTAATAACGTATAATGGATTACAGCTCTGTAAGACTAAGAATTCAGGACGTGAATTTGGAGGGTAGCTCCCCGCCACTGCAGAAGTTGCCATGGTTTTTTATTACACTAGGGAGACGGCACACCACCAAGCGTGTGACGCATATAAATATCACCTTAGGATGCAAGAAGGGAAATGAAATAGTCTGACTTTCATTGCATGGGACGAGCACTGGCGTGATGGTGACAGCTGGCCAAAGTTACCAGATCTACTCACATGTATCCATTCGCCAAACCATATGATGACTTCGTGTCACTTCTGACAGCCAACACTTTCTCAACAGACAATTTGTTTTAATCTTTTAACAGTTTTTACATTAATGAAAAATTAAATTATGAAAACAAACTTATGGGTGTTTCTTTTTTTGAGGAAGAGACGTCTATGGTTCACTTAAAAATACTTTCCAAAAAAGAGCTTTTAAAATGCTGTGTTTTCTTCATAAATTAAGATGGAGAACCACACGAAACAAAGGGCATTTATGTCATCATAGAAACGGTGTTCGGTTGTTTTTATACGCATTTTTTTTTACAAAATAAACATGTTTTATTTTGAAACTAATATTATGTATGTTTCTGTCTCTAGTTATAAAAATGCATTTAATTATTTTGGTGGCTTTTTTTTAACAAGATACAAATGCGATTATATTTAGTAATTTGCTTACTCACTCTAGTACATTAGGAACTTGAAAGTTGATTGCCACACGTAAAAAAGTACACCACCTATCCATATCTTGAGCTAGTTCTAACCAGTCCACCTCATTACACCATATCCCTATCTTGAGCTAGTTCTAACCAGTCCACCTCATTACACCATATCCATATCTTGAGCTATTTCTATCCAGTCCACCTCATTACACCTTATCTCTTTCAAGTCAATTCTAATGTTATCCTCCCATTTGTGTCTGGGCCGACCCAACGGTCTCTTCCCATTGGTTTTACCAGTCAATACCCTGATCGCGCTGCATGTCCTAACCACCTTAATCTACTAGACTTAATTATCATCCTTACACTGCCTTGTGATTAGTACAAGGTATGTAACTCATCATTATGTAACTTCCTCCACTCCCCAGTAGCCTCACATTTTTGTTGGACCAAATATCTTTCTAAGCACCTTGCTTTCTAAAACCATAAATTTGTTTTGTCGTGTAAGGTAAGAGGCCACGTTTCACACCCGTAGAGAACAACTGATAAAACTATTGTTTGGAATATTCTTAGTTTTACATTCCTGGACAGCATGCAAGATGTCAACAACTTACTGACCGAGAAATAAAATACATTTTACACTTGTTTTCTTTTCCTAGTTTCCGATCTAATATCGTTATTGCTAGTTAAAATTGTTCCTAAATATTTAACCCAGTTAAATGTTAAGTTGCTCGCAGTAATCTATACATTATTATCATCACTGTGTGTTCTCTGTGTGAGGTACCTGGTCTTTTCTCCGTTCACTTCTAAACCTATTTCCTAACAAGCTTCTATTAAAATGTCTTCATTTCTTGAAGCGGCTTCTTTACTATTGTACATCATTGTTAATTCATCTATGTTACACTGTACCGTTTAATGTCAACCCTACTCTGCTTTCTAGCATTACCCTAATAGCATACTCTCAAGGCTATATTAAAACGTAACGGGGAAAGTGCATCTCCTTGTTATATTTCGAAAGTATATGATAAGTCAATGGTTCCTTTTTATTACCCGCGGCCCCCTAAATATCTTAAAATATGTTCGCGCCCCCCTAGCTTTTACTAACATATTAATCATTAAGATGTATTCTAAAATAGCGGATCTATTTACTGACAAACAAACAAATAAAACACCGAAATTAACTTATCTAAATGTACTTAAGGGAACCTCTGCTGTTGAACACGTTCCACTAATTTGTCTATTCTTGTTTTGAATGTATTACTTAGTGCTATTAACATGCAGGAGTCACTTCTTCGTTTTAATATTTACCATTGTGGAAAATCCCTTTTCACATAAATAAGTAGAAACAAAGGGCAGCAAATTTTGAATGGCGGTGTTAAACAGATGGGGATTATTTGTACTATCCATGATTTATATTATCCGTGCTTTCCTCCCCCCCCCCTTACCCGGAAAATTGAGAGTATATTATGCTTACATGCTTACGATCATCAAATTATTTCTTCCAAAACGTAAAATGTAGGATAATTGACATCGGTAAGAAGCAAATAACATTTAAAATGATTGTTTCGAGGCCCCCCGAAACACATTTTGTGGCCTTCCGGTTAAGAAGTGCTGTGATAAGTGAGACTTAGCCAGTACCCTGCCACGTGTATCAGCCAAACATACCTCAATTAGCTTGACAAGTTTTATGGATATCCCAAACTTAACTAAAATGTCATCTTCTGATAGCATGTAGCTTCTTTATACAGCTGGTACTACAGTGTAGGGCTCATAGAGTTCAGGGGAGTGTGGCGGGTTGACTAGCATTGTATATGACGGCGTAAATCCAACCCACTTAGTTGGGTATCGATTTCCATCCTCTTGAGTCAAAGTCAAGCACGCAAGTACACACCCAACTCATCTATTATATCTAAAGTTGTTATAGTTGGTGTATTCGAGTTAGGGTGGTTTTAGTCGGTGTGGGAACTACGGGCCTCATAGATCAGTTCTGAAACTTTTGTTACACATTAAAATAAGTTTTGAAAATATTGTACAAAGTACCACACCGACTTTCTCCCTCTTTATTTTAAAATATGCATTCACTAAAAACTCGTAAGATTTGTAAAACTAAATAATAGGTCTATACATTGTTGTAGAAACGTTACACCAAATATCATAAATGAAATAAAATACACTGTTACTTACTCTATGTCATTAGGAACTAGGAACACTGTTACAGAAAAATTGAGAAAAGAAACATCTTTGTCCACCAAAGGGCATAAGAATTAAATTCATCTTCAAAGACCTGAGTAAAAAAGTATAGTTATTTGCTTATAGCTCAGAAGATATTGGTTTTATAAAAATATATTTCAATAAAAAGATTTATATTTTTAATAGTTTTACAACTTTACAATGATAACTGATTTCGTATCTCAAATAGTTGTGAAGAAATGATGAACATTGGAAAATTTCCTCCATGTAAAGTACCCTCAAAGTCATTTTCATGAGAAAATGAGAACTGATATCTTGTTTATAATATAAAACCTTATATATATATCATTTAATCAAAATCGTTAGAGTGAATTTCAAGAAAATCAACTTTTTCTCTTGTTGCCATTCAGTAAACTACCCTTAAATTTAGGGTTGGATGCCTAATTTTAAAAAAAACTCGTGGGGAACTTATGAAAACCCTAGATACCAAGTTTTAGCCCAATCGTTAAAAGATATAAACTGCATTGCGAAAACAACTTTTTTGGGTTTCAGGGGTTATGAAACGTCGACATTAATCAAAATCTTGAGTTTGATATTTTCGACGATCACAATACTTTCTCTCCGAGGTGTCGGGAGAAAGTAACAAATAGGATCAAGGATTTTTAGAAATTAAGTTTACACAAAGTAAATTGAAAATGAGAAGTTATTATTGAAATTTCAAATCTTATTTTAGAAAGAATTGTAGCACACAATCTTTCATTGCCTACTCGTTGGAACGATTTTTTTTTTAATTTGCTACCATTAAACTCTCCTAAATAAAAACATGAATCTAGTGCTTTTTACTGTAAAAAATACTCCTCAGATACCCTTGGTAAATTAAATTGCCGGTTATTCACTAACGCGGCGAATGAAGTCTACATCCCAGCCAGTTTAAGTCAGCTTGTTGGAGGAAGTTTAACTATAGTTCTATGAACAGTAGACCTCGCTTGTAATGATATTGATTCAAATCAATCTAAAATATATAAAAAGTCATGGATGATGGTATTTTTTCTTAAAAGTACATATGTAGTGTATCCTTTTATGATTCATCCATGAAGAAACACGCGCTTCTCAGAAATAATGTGAAAAGGGTTTTACCAGTAATTTTTTTTATACAATATTTCCTGTTAAAGGAACAACTACTCAGTATTTGGCAAAGACGCCACTTCTCTATACCAATAAGAAGCTAGCCTTCACAACACCTGTCGCCAGGACTCTTTCTACTAGTTAGTTTTTACACTGTTGACGAGGGGAGAAAGATGCAAGGGGTATATCATATATAAACCGTTTGTGCGTATCAGCCAGAGATCCCAAAACAGCGACACACAAGCAGGGGATCCACCACCATAACACCCCCGCAGACACGCACAAGTCAGTCAGAGCCACACACTGGCAGTCACAGTCTAACACAGTATAAAATAACTAACATTAATATCACAAGTGTGCATTGATATAAAGTATTTAATTGGAGTATGTATAGGAAATTAACAGCTGTCATTTAAATAAACCGTGTGTGAATAAACAGCCATCAACAGTTCTCTTTCTTTAATTTTATTAATATACCGATTTAATTAGTGCTCAACCACGGAGCTATAGACAGCTGGTTAAACGGTATCTTTTCCATACAGTGATGATAGGCGCTCGACCACGGAGCTATAGACAACTTAAACATCGTCACAGCATTATTATATCTGAGAATTAATCCGTAGTGTTTTAATCTACGCCCGACGTGGCTCGATTTAATTCAATAGTGTTACATGCTTCCTCCATGTTTTTAAGTTGAGGAGTTTTAACGTGACGGAATTTATTAAACCAACTACAGTCTTAAGATTTCTTTGAATAAATTTCTCTTTGGATTTCAAGTTGAAATATCTCTTGCAATTTCTCCTTGGATTTCAAGTTGAAATTTCTCTTTCAATTTCTCCTTGGATTTCAAGTTGAAATTTCTCTTTCAATTTCTCCTTGGATTTCAAGTTGAAATTTCTCTTTCAATTTCTCCTTGGATTCGAAGTTGATATTTTTGCAGGGTAAACAAGATACACAGAAAACAAATGAATGTTATATTCAATATTATATTATATTAATGAAGAATAAAAGTTGTTCAAATTTAAATTGTTTAAGATGTCAGTCTCGTAATATAGGCTATGTCAAAATTTCTACAAAATTCACCCTGATGATCGATTGATTGCTTAAACTATTAAATTCAAATCACTTGCGCTAAGCAATCAAACAAAAGACTTTTTGAGTAGCCGCCATCTTTAAAAAATAATCAAATGACAAAACCATATGCGTACGTCGTTCGCCCTGGTTCAAAGAAGGTATCTGCCATATTTCGTTAAAATCGGTTGACGCCTTTGGCAACTATAGCAGAACAGGCAAACAAAAATGCTCATTTAATTTTTTCCCCCCCTTCATTTATTTGAGGTATTTAACGTGCACTTTCTGAACCGACTGATTATATCAGCAAACGACTTATAAACTAACTTAGATCTAGAACAGACATAACATCTAGCACCCGGACATTAATTTATCACTGTAAAAGATGAATCCGACACAGTTCACCAATTTTAAACTTTTCGCCCATGCCAGGAATCAGTACACAGACACGCTACCGACTGAGCTAAGGTGTCGGACTGCAAAATACTCAAAGGTCAAGGAAAAACAGGACTTTTCTTTGCGTTGTCAACATATTTTACTCCATAAGTCCACTTCCATAGTAAAACTGGTAAAAAGAACCTTCTAAATAGCCATTTTTCTTACCAGATTCATAATATATAGTAATATTCTGGTAAGAAACAAGGCCTTACAATATAACGGTGTACACGTGTAATAAATGTACTCTATGTTATTTTAGAGTTAATTCAAATATAATTTTTCGTGTAATGTAGGACCTTAAAATAATTTTTCAAATGTTTTGTTTAATTTTATTTAATACTACTATGTCTCTACCATGAGCTAGATTGGGATGTTTATTTTGACTTGCACAACTTTATTGGACCTACGTGACTGAAAGCGCTGGTTTAACAAACCTGATGTAAAGAATCAGAAAACATTGAAGGGGAATACTGACTATTCACAACAATCCTGCACTAGTTGTGAAGTAACGAGGCCAGATCAGGCTATAAAAGTATTTGTTTTGTTATCATCAGGTCTGACACATAATCATCTATTTCGGAGGCAGTGACGCTACCCGACGCCGGACCATAGCAGACTAGTAACTTCGGGTCATCAGTAGTGCTCGTACTAGAGGGCGACCGCTGAGCCCAGAGTCCCGAGTTCGAGTTTTTTTAGAGGGTCGCGAACCTTATCTGTCACATTATATCTAAGTTTTCCAAGTTTAAACCAGTTCTTCCACGAGTATGAACGTCCAAGTTCCTGTGTATCGCATTTAACATCACATTTTGTATTACCTCTTAGTGCTACCATTAAACTAAAATTCGTAACCTCCAGTATCATTTCGAACCCAACCGACTACCTTCCCACCGAGCTTACCCTTCCTCGCAAGATATCCTGACAGATCCTGCCCACGGAAGGAGGGACGGCGACAGCTATTACTTTAACTGAAACTTCCTCCTTATCGATTGTTGGTAAAATGAAGAGTACAAGGGAAATAGGAGGAGTCACATTATACACATTTCCAATGACAACAACTCTTATATCTCAAACCCCGTAATGACCCCAACAAATACTGTTTTTTTATTAATTAATTTAAATGTGATGTAGACCTCTTTTAACCATAATCTAGAGGGCATTAGAAAGGTTTAGTAATTGCATAACAGATGGCAGTACCAACTCATTTTGAGCTAAAATTGGACTTTCCCTCATTTCCTCCTGTTCTCTTCAATTTCTTTATTTTTTATATAAGGTCGAGTTTAAACTAACCAGGGCGCTCTAAAATATTCTATGCAAAGGATTTTTATTTTATTTTTATTTTACAACACATTGTATTATTTATCTGCAGAGGTTTAGTTAGAAAAAGAAGATTTGGTTTAACTTTTTTCGTCAGTGAAGAAACAATTATTTGTCGGGTGTGGAGGAAAAGAGACAAAAAAAAATTGTGTTCAAATTTGTTCTACTCCCTTGTTTAAAAAAAGCAAGTAAAACGGTAATAGGCTAGTTCTACATTCAAAGACATGATTATAAATAAATTATATATATAAAGAAGTAAATAGAACATGAAATTGTTTATTAAAAATGTATCATATAAACAATGTTTACTATTTAACTCATATTAAGTTTACTTACAAGAAGAATATTGTTAATATCTTACAACAAATTTTGGAATATTTAAAGTCATTTCCAAAGTTTGTCCAACTAATTTATTGAATGCTATAATTTATGAAAGGTGAATTTTTTTACGAAGTGAAGTTTTTTATTAAGTGAATAATAGTAGTGAAAGGATGTAGGAAGGTATTTTTGGGGTTACCACCCCCCCCCCCCCCCTCTCCACCAGAGATTTCCGAAGTTTTTGATATTAAATATAAATATGGTCTCGTATCAAACTTCAAATAACTTAAAGAGGCAGTCACTTTACAAAAAATTGTCAGGGAAGGTCCACTCCAAATAATTTAGAGATGCACTTAAATTTTAAAAAGAATTCCAGGTGACTATCTAGAATTATTTCTAGAAGCATTCGATTATTAAAAGAAATACCCGTAGGGGCCACTCTAAACATCTTCTATTTGTTTGTTTTTTTTTTTTAAATCCAAATAATGACCGCTTCTATTATCTTTTAAAGGTTCCAATTGAAAAAAAAATCCAGGAAAGGACCATTCCAAATAGCTTTTAGAAGCATCTATTTTCTTAAAAATAAAATCAGGCTAAGAACACTCTAAATAGCTTATAGGGCATTCCAAATTTCAAAATATTCTTGGTAAGGACCACTTCAAATAGATTGTAGGGAATATAATTTATTTAAAAAAAAATTCTGGCGGGCATTTCTTAAAATAGCTTTTATAAGCATCAAAATTTGTTAACATTAACTGGGAGAAGGAGAGGAGAATATAGAGCCCCAAAAAACTTTTTTGTTCCTTTGTTCCCGTCTCCTCTGTGGTAGTGGTAGTGGTGGGGCGGTGGTAGTGGTAGTGGTGGTGGTGGTTGTAGTGGTGGTGGTGGTGGCGGTTGTAGTGGTAGTGGTGGTAGCGGTTGTAGTGGTAGTGGTGGTAGCGGTTGTAGTGGTAGTGGTGGTAGTAGTAGTAGTAGTAGTAGTAGTAGTAGTAAATTGATTCATTTGGGATAGTTTTTGAGTATTGCAATCAACACTAACTTTATTTAGAAGATCCCTAAAATTGTTTGTTGTCAAAGACCAGATACAGGCAAATTAAAAAAAAGAACTTGGTCTTTATCCCGGCAGCTACTCTAATACAGTCCAGTCGTAGCTTTTTAGCCACCCAATGATCCTAGAGGCGAGAATATTCCTGGCTCTAGACGTGTTTTTGTTAAACATGTTTAGTGTTCCAATATTTAGAAGAATCAATATTGTATGTGTCCAAAGTAAGGAGTATGGCCGATATTCTTGGACAACGTGTGCCGAGTTGCTCCACAGTGATCACGATAAACCACATTAGCTCTCGTTGATTTTGAGAGACCAAAAAGTTAACACAATATTTTTGTATATATTATGTAACGTTAACTTTCTGAATTGATTGATCATATCAGCGCGCGAATTACAAACTAACTTAGTTCTAGAACAGACACAACGCCCAGTCCCTCGGTTGTTAATTTATCAATGCGAAAGGGCAATAACGTATCCAAGGAAGGGGGGCTCTTGGGGCTAAAGACCCCCTTGAAATACAAACAAAAATTAAAAATTATTATAAAAAGATAAAAAATTATCTTGAATGGAAATTGATGGTTAAACTGTGTGTAAACTACATTTTTAATTCCAAAAGTATAAATTTATTCTATAAAAAGTATATGAATTATTAGTGAATAGGAGAATGGGTCTACTTCAATATATTTTTGTACGAAATTTTGATATATTTTTTTCCCCGTGCGGGCCAGATTTGTCCAGCCCCCCCCCCCCCCCCCCCCACGTTGTTTAGTCTTGTGATGATCGTCACCGTCTGACGATATTTGAAGAATTAGACGCCCAAAAGAAAATTATGGATACGTGCCTGCGAAAGGAGAAATCCACCTTTCACCAATAATAAATGTTTCGACCTTTGCCGGGAATCACACCCGTAGCCTTAGCTCAGTAAGCAGGCACGCGACCCACTGAGCTAAATTACCGGATGTACAACAATAGATCGTTAGAGTAATAAATATAAAACTGTATTTTGACAATGTTTTCTTAACATGGCTTGCATGAATTAATTTTAGTTGTATGTTTTAAAAAGAAACTATTTCCTGTGATATTTCCCCTTCAAACTATATTCCTATCCCTCCCCTTCCACCCCTCTATTCGCGCTCCCCACAGTTCAAGGAATTCTCAGGTGAGAGGACTAATTAGTTTTCAGAGGCCATTAGCCACGTAATGAACTTAACCTAATCTTTGGAAGGGTAATATAACTACCGCAGGATTTAAATTGTATTAGGGTTTCTGGCTCTAAGATACACCGACCTGATGGTATCTTCCGCCTTTCACACGAAATAGTCTAACAAGTGTTAAGAGGGCCGCCCCGGTAGGTGAGAAATTGTCGCGCTCATGTTCAGCTCTGACGCAATCAAGGTCGTAGTCAGGGGAAGGAAGGCTTTGGGGGTTCAAACCCCCCCCCCCCCCTACTCCCGAAATTGTATGAACAACATTTATACATGTATATAAATTGTGTTCATATATATGGCTTTATTTATGGTTCAAACCATATCAAAATTAAGGTACAAGTAAAAATTAGAGGGCTGTTTTACCATAAAAAGCACTTTGGGGAGCTTCTAGAAGTGTTTGATATCTAGAATTTTCTTAGCCTTCGGCACTAGGCGTATGTTGCCATAAAAACATTTCAGATAGCTTCTAAAACTGTTTATCATTTAGAATCTTTTCTAGACTCCGACAATTGGGGTATGTGTCCATCAACAACACCCCCCTCCCCCCCTCGAAATTATTGGCTGGCTAAGGCCTTGGCCGCAATATTTTGTATTATACGATGCGTTATTTAAAAATATAGTTAACGCCAAAATAAAGTCGAAAGATTCCATCAGGGCTCTTTTTACTCAACAACCCTTTAGTTCGAGTTTTATTAATAGAAAAAAAAAGGTGTGAAAATATGACATTAGCTCATTTTCAACGACTTTTTAACCACATTTTGAGACAAGGCTAGATGAAAAATAACTCTAGACTTAGCCTTCCTCTAACAAAGAGAGTAATTTTTGATAGGCTCAAGTGCGTATAACCCTAACGGGTAGTAAGACGCGGTGCTAATAATAATAATAGGCTCACAAAATAAAATGTTAAACTATTTGAGAACTAGCAGCGAACTTTCCTTCCTCTCCTCTCTTTATTTCCCCCCTGTAGGTGACCTGGTGGTCTAGGGGTAAGGTGTCAGACTTCTATCCTGGCGGCCGGGGTTCGATCCTCGGTCCCGGCACAGATTTATCTGATTTCCAAACCCTTCCTACCCCTCTGACAAGACATCTTGTGAATGTGTGGAATGCCAGGTCGCCACCGTGGTTCGGATTCCACGTTAAACTGTAGGTCCTCCATTTCATCTCACAATCACCCTACCATTACACATTAGCGTAAGTGCGTATAACCCGAACGGGTAGTAAGACGCGGTGCTAATAATAATTTATTTCCCCTCTTGGTTATTAACATGGTTGCAGGTGAGGGATGAAAGGAAGTATAAGCTTAGACATGATATAGAAGTAGTTCCAGAAAACGACACAGCCGTGTGGCCTGACAGCGATTGATACTTTCTCGCTGACCGTGGCGGCCGTCTTAAGTGTGATTGTTTCAACTCCTGAAGCGCTAGCCGGCGATTCTGTGGTTATAAGACCTGCTCTGAGGTTGAATAGGTGGCCAGTGGCACGCCCACGGGGGTGTCTAAGGATGTGTTCAACCCCCCTATCCCCACCCAACACAAAGATTAAAGAAAACGAAATAACGAGAAGAAAACCTGTATTAAAGCACTGACGTATCTGTATGTTATTAATTTGGAAAGTGATCTTTGAAACCATTTAATTTTAAATGGGCCTAGAAATATGAATGGTCTCTTTACAGCATCCTTTTATTTTTTTTAAATCTGAGAGTTTTGTAACTTTTATTCAGAGCACCCACTTCCATCGGCCAATCATCGCGGTCAGTGTTTCTCAATCTTCCACACAGGTGACCAATCACGACGCGCTTTCCTGCGTTGTCTTCTGGATCTTTCGAGATAGTTCTCGGTCTCCTCTATGTATTGGGTGTAGTTCCTGTGATTTATCGAACTGTCAAAGGACTCGTTGAAATCGTTAATTTTTTTGCGATCTGTTAATGGTTTTTTTAGCACCGCGTCTTAAACCCAGTCAGGTTATACGCTTATGTACTAATTACACTAGTCGGTTAGGAGCGAGGAAGGTTGAATTTAGATAAAAATGTACCCGCATTTGCACGGAGAGAAACCATATAATAAACACCAGCCTCAGTATACCCGACTGGGATAGAAACACGATCTTCCCGTCATCGGCAGTCTAGTTTATTGCGAGAGTAGAACCCTATACCGTGTGGTCACCGAAGCGGGTACTGTTACTGTTACCGTTAGTTTGTTCTTTAGTTAGCAAAAGGCGAGTGTCACTACAAACTCTCGTTCATTCAATTAAGTCTATAGTCTAACCAAACATTGTTTTCGTTAAGGTGGTATGGAAGGGAACGCGAGAAAAAGCCAGTGTGTTTGCAGTTTTTATGGCAAAACTTGGCCAAAATAAATAAAATATAGCTCCAGTACAAACACAGAATTTAATTAATACAAAGTATTTAAATAAAAGGAAGTAATGTTTTAAATTCACTTGGTGTGGATAGCTATGTATGCCAATTGTATGAATTATAGTCGTAGATCTAATATCTCGTCTTCGTAGAAGGTGCACCAGTTGAGGGTGAAGAATTCGTCGTTTATCCAATATACATCGGTTAGTATGAGTCACTTCGTTAAACATATATGTGTATATATGGGAGGGATTGCCCCATAAACTGTATTTAGGTGAGTCTGCGTCATTGAAGAAAGGTAAGATAATAGTCGACATAATTCATTTTGTTTAAGCCAATACCAGGGAAGGAATTAAAGTTATCTAATGAGATGTTCTGGTGTGCCTTGCAAACAAATTATAACAATAAAATTAATAACAAAACTAAATAAATATATTCAACTGTGAAGTAAAGGAAAATGTTTAAGATTTTCTCTTGGACATATAAAATAGCTGTGGTATTAAAGAGGGTCAATCGATGAATATTGAAATAGATATAATTTAAAACATTGAGTATTAATAAGATGTTTAGTATAATAAATAACATATAGTATTAATACAATTAAATCAAGTGCTATGTACATTGTATAACATATTACTTCAAATATGTCAAAAAGTATAGACTAGCAACATTTGTTTGTAAAAGTGATTTTGTTCTAAGTATTCAATTTCAAGTGCATTTTATAGTAAACTTGTACATTATGTAATTGCTGTTATATATCACACACGTTCAATCTTTCCAGCAATTAGAGGGGTGCTGTAATGATATGGAATTATACACCCCAATAATTTATTATTCACATCTGTATTCAGAATCATGACATTATAAATGAGAGCTGGTAGTAAGATTTATTTGTTTTGTGTTGCTAAGTTGCAAGGTATGGCGACATCTTTCTACGTCTCTGTTTAAAAAGACAACGCAGTTTTGTAAATAGAAATGCACCTGGATGACCGCACCTCTTTTTTCTAATAAACTTCGAGAAGGAAATGTCGCTTGATATACCCCTTCAGGGTACGCATCTCCCCACTTCCTTCCTGACGAGGAGCCGAGTAGGTAGAGTCTATTTAAATCTTAATCCGTGTTTTTTACCGGAATCTAAATCTCGCATGTCGGAAAATGCCGCGTACATGACATAATAGTCGGGCATTTAAGTTAAGGTCAATAACGTGTGAAATATCGAGCAAAACACTGTTTATCTACTTATAATAAAAACTATAAAATACCAGGACTTTTAATTTATAAAATAAGATATCATCCCTTTTTAATTGTTATAATACAGGATAACAAATATGGACCCAATTTAATCATGATAACAAATATCACCATAATGGTGGCGAACAAACATTAATATTTCAGGCTCTTTTAAACGTTACAATAACAGCAACTGACAGAAGAAATAAACTTCAAAAATACCATCGACAATTTTACTAACAGAAAAACAAAAAAAAAACTTTGTAGCATTAAAATTATATTGTTCACTCCAGAAAGAAACATGGTGTGTTTTTCCCCATTATACGTCGTTTTGACCTTTTGTCGAAGTAGGTTGTGTATTGAGAGGGGTGACCAACTCAGAGACCACCCCGGACCGCACAAACTCTAGCTACGCCACTGCATACATTCGAGTTCGATGAAAAGGTTCTCACAAGATGGCTAACTCGTTAAGAGAGCTTTACTACCAAGTTAACAGTTGCAATCGTTGCTATGGCACTTGCGCCACAGGGACATTTTCTGAATAACGAATTACAGATTTTTGACTATTTATTAGTGTTTCAGCTAAACTTGTGTTTGAATTTTCCTCTTTTCAGCGGCCACCTCTTTGTCCCTTTAGTAAGAAAGTTGACATTATCATGTATGTACAATGTATGTAACAATTGACATAGCGACTATGATAAGTCTTGGCGTACTCTAGCTAAAAAAAAAAGTGGGCGTAACAATTCAGTCTTCCTAGATATCCATCTGTACCAGTCAATAATCAGTAAACTTTCATAAACTTAAGTGTTTGAATTTAAAATCTGTAATTTTAAATTCAAACACTTAAGTTTATGATAGTTTACTGATTATTGACTGGTTTAGAAAAATTCAAACTACTTAGAAAAAATATTTTAGGCCTTTCATCAATTTTAAAGGATATAATATATACTGCTTTCTTGTGGATTGCTTGACACACACACACACACACACACACACACACACACAATATATATATATATATATATATATATATATATATATATATATATATATAAAACACTAATATTTACTCTTTTAAGCAACCAAACACACATTTCGTTTTTACCAGGACCCTTAACATATTAATGTTATTGTTGAGAATCATAAACTAATATGGAGTCCAACTATAACATATCTAGGTGTAATATTTAACCGACATACATACTGAAAGTATCGACTACAAAAAGTACTGAGGTTTTACGGTACCCTGACGTGTTTAAAATACTCACAGAAGCCAAATTAGGTATATTTACGAAGACTTTAAAGCTGTACAAAATATTCTGCCATCCCATTACGACCTATTGACATCTTCTTCGTTTTAAAACGCACAGTTAATAATATATTGAACTTGTGAGGACCTACTGTTAATAGGATGTTATTTCCGTGTAAAGATTTTTACTATTGTACAGGCTAAGTGAATCAAATATATGCTATAGCTATATTTGTGCAACTTGACATTTATTAAGACTAGAGGTAGCAAAGTTAAACCTTGGCAATTTGAAATTATATGTGATATTGTATTTATATTCAAATTAAAACTAATTTAAACATGTCATCGTTTTTTCATTCTCAAAAAAAATCGATAATTTGCTCAAAAGATTGAAATAAATTATCAATATAATTTTAAATAAAAATATAATTCATGATTTTTTTTTAAATTAGTATGAAAAGTAATTTATTTTCAAAATATTTAAAATTCACAAAATACAATCATAGGTATTGAATAAGTTTAGAAAAGAGTAGAACAGACAAGATCACAAAATAATATATTGGACAAATTCACAAAGTGGTAGATTGATCAAGTTCACAAGTGACTAGATTGATAATATCACGATAGAGTAAATGGACTAGTTCACATGTGAATAGACCATTTAACTTCCCAAATGATATGTACAATTTCACAAAGGAATAAATAAACCACTTCACTTATTAGTATATTAATCAAGTTCACGACTAAGTAAATAAACAAAATTATATAATGATTGTAAATAAGAGCTCAAAAATTAATAGAATATAAAATTAACAAAATTCAAAAATGAGTGTAAATAAGAGTTTAAAAATTAATGGAATATAAAATTAACAATAAAAATAAATAATACGGACTCCACACGGATTTTCTCGCTCTATTGTTTAAAAATTGAGATATTTACTCAAAACTCTTAATATAATGGAGATATTTACTCAAAGTTGATAATATAATTATGTGAAACGAAATAATATACACTAACAAACCAGAGTACCAATTGCGCTATACTTACGTAAAACATTTTGGACTATTGGTTTTAAATTTTATAATTTTATAGTCCTCCAAGTCCAATAAAAAAGGTAAATATTGACTATTGAGTCTAAAATGATAGAGATAGATCATTGCTGTACAAACATTTCCCCTAAGAAGTTAAAGGAAAAAGAACATAAACTTTATGAGAGACTTACTTATTTATTTACTTTATGACATTAGAGAATTAATACTTTAAAATTTAAGTAGTATCTCTATACAAATAAAGCTCATAAAATTGTATTAATATATTTGCCAATATCTCAGATTTAAGATCTGATTGATTTTATTGATTTAAGAAAAATATTCTTCAAATAAAAGTTTTTATTTTTAATAGTATTACAATTTTGCAATGATAACTTATTTAGTATCTCAAATAGTTGCGGAGACATGGAAATTGCCATTTCTGTAAAGTACCCAAAAAGTAATTTTCAATGGGAAAAAAAATAGCCATTTTGTTTATAATCTCAACCAACGCCTAGATATGATTTTTAATTAAAATCTTTAGAAATGATTTTGAGAAAAAAGTTATTTTCTCTTTTCGCCCTTTAGTAAACTATTCTTAATTTAAGGGTTAGACAAACACACACAAAGACAGCATTGTAAAAACAACTTTTTAGGGTTCTGGGGGGGAGGAAGGGGGGTGTCATGAAAAGTCGGCATCCATCAACATCTCGGCTTAGATTTTTTTTGATGGTCGAATACTTTACCTTAAGGGTTCGAAAAGTTAAAAAATATAAATATATGTTTCAAATAAAATATTTGTATTATAAATAGACCTACATATTTGCAATGATAAGTAATTTCATATCTCAAAGAATTACGGAGATAAGATAAAATAAATTAGAATTTGTGCATCAGACCAGAACCCTTAAAGTCATTTTGACGAAAAATTTAAAGTAGCCATTTTGTTTGTAATATTGATGAATGTTTAAAAATTCAATTCAATCAAAATCGTTAGAGCTTATTTTGATCAAATCGATTTTTTCTCTTTTCACCTTCAGTAAACTACCCTTAATTTTAGGGTTAGATATTCAATTCAAAAACCCCTCGAGGCAGCCCTATGAAAACCCTAGATACCAAGTTTTAAACCGTTGGGCACCAAAAACTAACTTCTGGACTGTCTAGTCTGGTCTGCCGGTGATGGAGAGGTTGGGGTTCGAATCATGATCAAATGTATTGAGCATGTTTTTTCTTTAAAATAATTAATGTTAACCCCTCGCTTGTCATGCAAATTCCTATACATATCCTCTTCATTCAAACTTTTTTTAATCAACAACCCATTATATTGATTAAATATGTATATACAATATAAAAAGTAGTAATTGGAATAAAAAATACGTTAGTGTAATTATTGTCAATTTTCACTGGAAGTAGACTATAAGTTACATGTGTATAGATGGAGGGAGAGACAGACCTCATTAAAAATTCCAGTACAATGAAAATTCTGGTTAGTTGAATAGTTGACACACCAATTTAACAACACTTTAAACTTTCTTAAACCATTTCAACACCTGCGTCCATGAAAAGTATCTAAGAAAACCAAAAGTATTTTAGAATTTATATTTAACTGTTTATAGTAAAAATAAAAACTACTGTAATGTTAAGTGAAAAAACCAATAATTTTAAAATACCCACTTCGGTGGCTGCATAGATTAAGATGTCACTCTCACAGTAGACTAGACTGCCAATGACTGGGAGAGCAAGGTTATAATCTCGGTCGGATGGTTTTTTCAAAATAGTTTTCCTCTCTCCCTCGACGCCAATGCCGTAATTAGTAGATAAGCGTATAGCCAAATCGAGTACTAAGAATCTGTACTAAAAATAATAATAATTTATTTCTTAAATGAATAATAGTTATGGTTTATTATTTAATAGCAAATGTAAATGCAGAGCTTTTGGCATTGCTGTTAGAAGCTTTCGTTGAATGGATTACCATTCTGATCAAAAGTAGTTGATGTAAAATATTGACAATTTAATAGTATCAATACAAACGATTTATATTTTTGATATAAAGTAATTATTCCAATATTTTACTGGTAAAATATGGAGTTTATGTTCAGTAAATCCCTAGCCCGTAGTTTGTGAAATAACCATGTATTCATTTTGACAAAGGTAGTAGTTAAAAAAACAACAGTGAATATAATTGTAAAACAAGCTTTGTAGCTGATGTAATCAAAGAGGTGATTGCCATCTCGGTTTTATCTTTGAAGTGAAATCAAACTGAATATATTAAACCGAAAACATTTTAAATATATATTTTATTCGTGCTGTTTTTAAAAATTGTACAGTTTTATTTATAATTTATCAAACAATAATTGTGTTTTGAAATATTTATTTATATTCTCTTGGTACAACATATAGTTTAATTTAGTTATTTTTAATTTTTTAATTTAAAATTTTACTATAGTAGAATATTCTCAAAATCTCATATATATATATATATATAAAGAAAAGTCCTGATTCACTGACTGACTCATCAACGTCCAGCTCAAACCCTTGGACCTAGAAAGCTGACATTTTGCACAGAGGTTCACGTTATGATGTAGACAAGGAATAAGGCCGGATTTTTCGAAATTCCTACGGGATAGGGATTAAAGAGGATTTATATAATTATTATACCACAGTGGGTCACGAGCAACGCCGTGTGGGACTGCTAGTATGTATATATAAATAATATACTTTGTCGAATCCCAAGTATCGTTTACAATTTTTTACCTATTTGAACCTGGGTTTGTCCTATTATAACTAACTAACTCACATACTAACAAGATTGATGTTGTGTATCGTTTTAGGTTGTTAGTTTGTAAGTCGAATATTTGGAATTCTTGATGTATTTTCAAAGTTAATATTAATTTTTCTCTTATTTTCTTCTTTTTATTTTCTCTTGACATTTCCGAGAGAAAGTACTGTGATCGTCAAAAAATCTAACTCGAGATTTTGATAAATGTCGACATTTCATGATCCCCTGAAACCAAAAAAGTTGTTTTCGCAATGCCATTTGTCTGTCTGTCTTTATCTCGGGCTAGAGTCGAACGTATTCTACTGATGGCTAAAACTTGGTATCTGATGTTTCCATAAGGCCCCCCAGAGGGATTTTGGAATTATACTACTATAAAACCACATGGCTGACTCACTCACTGACATTAATATTTACTCACTTCCAGAAGAACTAGAAATTTGAAATTTGACAAACTTATAGCTTCTAGCCTGAAACCGACGGGAAAATTACAAAAAATATAAAAAAAATAATTTTTTTAACCCCGAAAAATATTCAAAATGTCAGAGCAACTTTAAAGTCAGTGCGGACCTTTCTTTGGAGGTCTATTGTAACTAAACGGTAAGACCTATCAAAAAACTGCTCTGGAATTACATTAGTTCACATCTACTTGCAAAGAAATGTCATTAGGGGTTTGGGGGTGGAGCCCCCAACGTGCAAAGTGAGTTAAATAAATAATCCTAAAATTAAGGTTAATTTACTGAAGTGCAAACAGATAAAAAATAGTTTTTCTCAAAATTCGCACTAACGATTTTGATTAAATTTTATATATAGACACTGGTTATCATCATAAACAAGATGGCAACTTTCATTTTCTTATGAAAATTAATTTGAGGCTACTTTACAGAGGAGAAATTTTCCAATTTTCGTCATTTCTCCGCTTCATATTTACGAAATAACTTATAATGTTAAAGTTGTAATATTATTAAAAACAGAAATACTTTATTTAAAATAAAATTTTATGAAACCAATTATTATCTTAATCAAATAGCCGAAGCTATAATTTATGCTGCTTTTTTTTGTCAGGAATTCTCCATATAGGTATCACTTTCTGAAAATTGAAAAATGACACCTGGACACAGGAATTGAACCCGGGACCTTTGGCTTGGTACGCCAATGCTCCAACCACTGAGATATCCAGGAATCGTCCCGTGCCCGTAATAATAATAAAAATCATACCTAATAATTTTCCCCCTCCCTTAGTACCGGGGGACCAAGACATCCTTTACAATAAGGTAGCAACAGGTAACTTGTTGCAACAAATGACTAGCAAGTTACTATTATTATTATTATTATTATTATTATTATTGTTTAACGGCCCATCGACACATCTAGGTCATTAGGGCCTTGAAATATATTAAAAACATAATAAAATCCCCATAGGGGAAAGAGATAAAACATTCACCATCTGAGACACTCCATAGGAGTGCTCAAATGGGCTCCTGGTGTAAAGTAAGTGATACACCTGCTAAAAAAAAACCACAAGTGTATCACTCTAATAAAAAGACAAAACAATCATATTAAAATATAACACGTTAAAAAGACAAAACATGTTAAAATGATAATACGTTAAAAAGACAAAACAACATGTTAAATTGTAATAAAACTGTTAAAAAGATCTCAATATGAGATAATATCCAAAAGAGCCACTTTATAAAAGTGACTCAAATGGCATTAAAAAGATCCGCCTGGCGTATAAAACGGAGTAAACAAATAACTCCATCCGCACTATCGCGTAATAAAAAACGTAAGTCACCTTTAAAATCAAGAGCCAGACGGATAGGGCTAGTTTGCGACACTCCACCAAAATGTGATGCACACTAAGGGAGTATCACAAAACTCACACACTGGAGGTGGATCCCCTCTTAGTAAAAAACTATGGGTCAATGAAGTATGCCCGACGCGGAGTCTCGTCACGATGACCTCCTCTCTTCTAGACTTTCGTATAGAAGAGGGCCATCGCGACACACCGTCCCTGATGGACCGCAGCTTGTTCTGAGCAGGGGTCGAGACCCACTGCTCGTGCCAGGTGCGTAAGACTCCACGCCGAACATAACCCTTTAGATCTAAAAACATGACACCCAGACTCGCCTCCGGAGGCAGGCGTGCTGCCTCCTTGGCTGCCTGGTCCGCCAGCTCATTTCCTGGAAGACCAGCATGACCAGGGATCCAGCAAAAGGCGAGCCGGGTGATTAATGAATCAATTTTAAAAATTTGCTCATGTATCATCTGCACGAGGGGATTCCAGGAGTAGAGAGTGGACAATGCCAACAGAGCACTCATGGAATCCGTGCAGATGAGGACAGAACGGTGACTACTTCGGTAAACAAAACACAAAGATTTAAAAATGGCATATAATTCAGCCGTAAAAACACTGGTTTCTTTAGGTAAACCAAATTTAAAATTGGATCCTTCCACAACAAAAGCACATCCCACGGAGGCTCCAGATTTAGAGCCGTCAGTGTAGATGCGCTCGAATCCGTGAAAGCGAGTGGAGAGGAGCTCATTAAAGGTCCTCTCATATACAAAGTTTGGGGTGGTCGCTTTAGGGAACTTGGCAAGATCAAAATGGCATTGAGGTAGGCGTATCTTCCAGGGAGAAACTCGACCTGGGGATGTGGGGATAGCCTTTGGCAAAACTATCCCACACGTGTCGAAAACCGATAGCATCCTGATCCCAACCGGCCTTGTACTACGCCATTTGGTTTCATACAAGACACGGTTAGGGGATGAAACACAGGACGATAGGCAACATGCTGCGCCATGCAATGAAGTTTCGACACGTAAGATGCCAATAGATAGGACCGCCGGTAAGAAAGAGGCGGCTCACCGGCGTCGGCACAGATGCTGACGACTGGACTGGTACGAAAGGCACCAGTAGCCAGTCGAATGCCAGCATGGTGGACACTATTTAGCATCTTCAACGCCGAGGGTCTAGCTGAGCCATAAACAAAGCTCCCATAATCTAGTTTAGATCTGACCAGGGCCCTATACAGGCGCATCAAGATTTCCCTATCAGCACCCCAGGACCGGCCGCTAACCACTTTGAGCAAATTCAATGCCTTAATACACCTCGCTTTCAGGTCTTTGATGTGGGGGATCCAAGTTAGTTTAAAATCGAATAAAAGTCCCAGGAACCTTACGGTCTCGGAGACAGGTAAAACAACGTTGTTCATTAAAATATTGGGGGCTGGGTGTATTCCGCGTAATCTATGGAAGTGGACGACCGTCGTTTTGGCTGCAGAGAAGCGAAAGCCATTACGCGATGCCCACGACCAAAGATTGTTAACACTCAGTTGGATCTGTCGTTCAGCCCTGTGGAGACTTGACGAACTGCAATAAATTGCGTAGTCATCCACAAAGAGGCATGAACGAACAGGTGAGCGCACGTTGTCCACAATACTATTTATCGCGATAGCGAACAACGTACAGCTCAGAATACTACCCTGAGGCACCCCATTTTCTTGAATAAAATCCTCGGATAAGGTGTTATTTAACCTTACCCGAAAGTGTCTATCCGACATAAAATTAGATATAAAAGAAGGAAGGTTTCCTCGAAACCCCCAATTAAAAAGTGATTTCAAAATGCCGTACCGCCAGGTGGTGTCGTACGCTTTCTCCAGATCAAAAAAAACAGCCAGAAGGTGCTGCTTATGGAGAAAAGCGTCACGGACAGCCGTCTCTAGACGGACAAGATGATCCACTGTAGATCGGTTCCGGCGAAAACCACATTGAATATTAGATAGCAGATTGCGGGATTCTAAATACCATATAAGTCGTTTATTAATAATTTTTTCCAGTATTTTACATACACAACTAGTTAAAGCTATCGGTCGATAACTAGTTGGCTCTAATTTGTCTTTGCCACTCTTATACAACGGAATAACGATTGCTTGCTTCCAAAGTGATGGGAAGTGATGAGACTCCCAGACACTATTGAAAAGGTCCAGAAGATATGCGTGTCCGGCAGGGGCAGCTGCCGCAACATTTCATAGTGGATATCATCTGGACCGGAAGCTGTGTTACCCGCCTGGGTGAGGGCATAGGACAGTTCATCTTGCGTGAAAGGGGAGTTATAATCCTCCCCCCGACTTTGGCCAAAATCAATAGTAAGGCGCTCGATGCTGCGCTTATGCACCACGAACTCGTTAGAGTAGCTCGCAGTGCTAGAAATAGCGGCGAACATCGAGCCCAATACATTGGCGACCTCCATAGGGAGGAGACAAGTGAACCGTTAGACATGAGTGCGGGTATATTATAAATGGTATTTTTGCTACTACGTACTTTACGAATGTGATCCCAAACCTTGGTTGTGGGAGTGGAAATAGTAAGGGTAGAAATAAACTGTCTCCAAGACTCTCTTCTGCTTTCTCGAATAATACGGCGAGCTCTAGCACGTAGAATCCGGAATGACTCCAGATTCTCCGAAGTTGGACGTCGATGAAAGAGACGTAGGGCCCTTCGACGGTTAGAAATAGCCAGCCGGCACTCCTCGTTCCACCAGGGAACAGGACGGTGGCGCGGGTTTGGCGAGGATTTTGGGATGGATGCCCTCGCCGCCGCTATGACCGTCGAAGTAAATTGCCCAGCCTTAACATCGACGTTGGGAGAATGGGGTTCGTCGAATACGGCGAGCTCGCGGAATTTATCCCAGTTAGCACGTTTAAGAACCCATTGGGGTAACCGTGCTGTACTGGGAGGATCTTGGATTTTTGAAAGCAGAATTGGAAAGTGATCGCTGCCACATAGGTCTGAGTGAACCTCCCAAAGGAAGTGAGCAGCAATCCCGGGGCTACATAGAGCTAGGTCGATGGCAGAGGATACACCATTAAAGGTGGAGAAGTGTGTCTGGGTCCCGGTGTTCATTAACACCAGGTTTCCCGAGACAAGAATATCCTCTACCATCCTCCCGCGGGCGTCTGTAAAATTAGACCCCCACACCAGGTTATGCGCGTTAAAGTCCCCCAAGATGATATAGGGGGCGGGAAGTTGTATAAAGAGGGCCTCTAGTGTCCTCTTGGAAACACGCTCACCTGGTGGGAGGTAGATGCAGCATACGGTTACCTCCATAGGAAGGGAGACTCTGACAGCGATCACTTGGAGATCAGAAACAATATTAATATTCTTATGATATATAGTACTTCGTGCGAATATAGCCACACCTCCGCTAGCCCGATCAAAGAAAGGCTTGTCGGTACGATACACATCGTACCCACGAAGCATCGGGTTGTCAGTTGGGCGGAAGTGGGTCTCCTGCAAACATAAGATGGAAGGATGCAGGGAAGAAATTATTAGTTTGATTTCCTCTACACGAGCATAGAAACCCCTACAATTCCATTGTAGTAGCGACATAAGTTATTAGTATGAAATTTAGTTATCCTCGCAATCCATTTCGCTATCCTTTAAGAATAAAAATTTGTTGAGGCCCTTTTTAGGCCCTCTTGCCTTTCCCAGTCTCTCCTGTACCTCTCGCTTCAGGAGAGGCTTCGGCTTATTTTGGGGAGACTGGGGAGTCGGATTCTTGTTCGAAGGCTTTAAGGCCTTAGACGCTTTTTTTATACAATGTTTTTCGGCTGTCTCTCGCTGGTCCTTCTTCAAGGCACCAGTGGGACTCGCCTTAGCGGCCTCAACTGTTCCGCAACTCGTCCCCACCTCCGGAAGCCCAGAGGTGGGTGTGAGAGGCTCAACAACGGCCGCCCTTGTTTTATTACCCCGAGGCGGGCTCGGATCGGTTCCCCGAGGTGGATTCGGGGGGGTTAACCGAGGTGGACTCGGGGATGTTCTTAGAGGAGGGCCACGAGGAGAACTCCTAGGTGGCACAGGTGGTGGAGACAACATCTCCGAAGTTGTCACCTTGGGCACTAATTTCATCGCCACCGTTGCCGGCGCGATATTACTATTTTTTTCTCGAGTAGAGGTCAGTGGCACGGGTCTCGAAGAAGGCTTTGAAATGTTAACTGCGCAATGGCAGTTGGGGCAATTGATATTCTGGGAAACTATCTGACTGTAAGAGGTCTGAAATACCGGAGCTTGGCTAGATGCGTATTCTTTGCGTGCTTGGTTGTATGGAATCTTCTTTTCAGTTTGTATCTCAAGCACTTTTTTCTCCACCTTCCATTTCGGACAGGCACGAGACCAAGCAGAGTGCGAACCCTTGCAGTTAACGCAGAATTTAGGAGACTCACACGGTGTATCGTGAGCCTCCTGTCCGCAATCCGCACAGGTTGGCTTACCACGGCATCGCAGCTTCGTATGCCCAAATTCCTGGCACTGAAAACAGCGCCGAGGGTTAGGGACATACGGCCGAACCCTGAGCACGTGGAAACCCGCTCGGACCTCCTTTGGAAGGGTTGGAGTCGCAAAGGTAAGGATATAAGTGTCAGTCTTTTTCTCACTGCCGTTCTTTTTCACTACTATGCGGTATACTTCAGTGACATTCTGAGGGGCTAGCTCCTCACAGATTTCCTCAATGCTCACGCAGTCTAGGTCATAGCAAGTGACCACTCCCTTGCAAACATTGAGGAACCTGTGGGGTTCCACCTTCACCAGTATACGAGACGTATTGCTCAACGGTATTTCTTTAAGAGCCAGTATGTTGCCTGATTGGATGTCGGATGTTGTCTGAATGAGAATGGTGCCGTCACGAAGTTTTCTTATAGACACACTTGCCTTGGCTGCGCCATTTATCGCTCTTTCGAGGATAAATGGGCTCACCCGTTTCATGTTCTCACCTTCGTCCACTCGAGACATTACCAGGAAGCGGGGCTGGGGCCTCACCACCTCCTGGATTTCTTCTAATTGAGGGCTAGACGGCCTTACCCGTTTCCGCCTCTTATCAATATTACGGCCCTGTGAGGGGCCGGGCAGTGAGTTGCCAGCAGGGTTTGGCAGTACGATGCCAGCGGCGACAAAATTATCGGCCATGCCGTAATTGGGGACAACCTACACAGTACTCGGATCGTAGACCCAGGGTGATCCAAGTTGGTACTACCACATATGGCCCTGTTAACTGTCCCGACGAGAGGCCCTATGCGACGCTAGACATGACAACCTTCGCATAGTGCATCGCCGAGACAGAGGTCGTCGCAGCAAGTGGGTGTAGGAAAGTGCCAATTTTACGTCCGGGCCCTCATGAACGCAACCGATCTTTTCCCAAAGTAGGGTACCCGGTTATTGTCATCCCTAAGGCCCTTCTACTAAGGTATTGCAACCGGCGCACTTTCATTTAGGAGCTCAAGGCAGTGGTATCCAATAATAAACAGAGAAGAGCCGGGTTAGTTGCCAAGGTCGTCAACAGAAAGGCCAAAAGCCTCTGTGCAGGATGAACGGTGGGGGAAAGGAAGAAAAAGGTAAGGATAGATAAAGCGAAGGGGGAAGAGTGAAAAAAGGGGAAAGTGAAGGAAGAAGAAAATGATGTGAAAGGAAAGATATAGGATAGGTTTGTCCCACACGAGGTACGTCCTGCACAGAAGCCTCCCCTTTTAGTCGCCTCTTACGACAAGCAGGGTTACTGCGGGACTATTCTAAACCCCGTCCCGCAGGGGGGAGCAAGTTACTACCTACGAGCAGAAACCAAAGGGCATATACTCAGAACCTAGCAAGAACAATACTATGAAAAGAGATGAGGATAATTTGTGCCAGGGAAGCTGGCTAGATCATAAGAGGTCAGGTTGCAAAGGCGCAAGACTTGTCTGTCAGCTCAGGTCATTAATGGACCGGCCAAAAATATATACACATTTATTTATATAGGGAAAGTTCCAATTCAGGGTTCTAGGCCTTGACTTATCATAGGCTGGCACACGACCAACTGGTCTAAGCCAGAAACATTGAAAACATGACCATATAATGTTAACCATATATAAGAAAGGTATCAAACTCCCTCGAGGGTTATCACACATCAAGGTAAGTGAAACGCGAGCCACGCCAGATGGGCAGAAATGACCCACAAGTTATCACCGCAAACTGGTGAACAACACTAGTTAAATAACATATAAAACGCGAGCCATGCCAGATGGGCATAAACGACCCACGAGTTGACCACCGCAAACTGGTTCAGAAGAGCAAACTCAGACTTGGAAAATTACTTATACAAGCAAATATCTACAATTTTAACCATATCTCCGCAGCATTTTTGGAGATATGAAAATTTATCATTGCAAAGTTGTAGGAATATTAAAAATAAAATAAAAACACATTTATTTGAAATATATATTTTTATAAAACAACCTGAACAGCCCCTTTCCCGACAGACGGCCTCGCTGACTATAACAAGGTCAAGCAGACTTAGGTGTGGGAATCATCCCTAACTAAACCACTGGTCTTAAGGACCAAGCAGAAAACATGTGAAGTGTAAAATCAATCCACGGCATGTAATCCATATCCTTAAAAGGCTAACCTAAATAACATGTAAAATAAGTCGAGAGTGGCAAATACTCTCGACAGGTACAATTATATCCCTAAAACTACAATCCGGCCATATAGCCACCCACTCCTCACAAATTTGAATGTTCAAAGTTAAGGCTTGTTACTTCCGTCGGTCCGGTGTGTCCCTCAGCAGCATCGTCACGACCACAAGTTCTGTACTGTCGACTGGAAGAAAAGACATAGGAACGTGTTGCCTAATTGACTGGTGGTGAATAATTGTGTCTGATTACCCGCGAACCGTGGAGCTTTATAATGGCTAAACGTAATGAATCATGGGAAGGAAAGAAGGGGGAAGACATCCTTCTACGTTGGAAAAATCACGTAAGCCCAGGCGTGGGCCCCCCACCCCCAATGCATGCAGTTGTTTTGATCGCTCCAACGAGTCAAGTGCAGTGCTAGCGGAACAGCGAGAGCGGCCAACACTTCTGATTACGCCGTTCTTGTTCCATGATGTTTCCGAGACATGTTATGTAACAAATGGAGATATACAGTAATAGATCTGTATTTATAATGGGGTACAATACATATATTCTTGAGCAATGATTATGTGCAGCAGATTTAGGCAGTACAGGGCTGAGTTGGTTAGCCCGTTACAGATAGACCAAACAAGGTTGACACCTTATCCCGTATGCTCACCGGTGCGAGTTTATATGATATATTAATTTGGGGTTTAACATTGGGATGTCTATGTTATGTTAATTTGTATTTCAAGATCATCTGGGATGTAGAGCAAGTTGAAGTCAGTATTTTTGCAGTTTTTATAATAACAAACCCTTTTTTGGGTAAAATAAATAATTGCTTATTAGATACATTTTGTTTAGTTTTCAACGTATCAGTAGTTATTTATGTTTAGCACGAGCATCGCATAATTTGACCAGGACTTGGTCCCCTCGTTCAAAATGTTTCCGTTAAAATACCACAATGTCCATGACAGATACAACTACATGTTGAAAACTAAACAGGCTTATATATCTACTTTATTTTTTATCACCGCGCCTTACTACCTGTTAAGGTTATACGCTTATACAATAATTACTCTTAAATGGTGGTGATGAGTAAGGAAGCATTTAGAGGTAATCTACCCTCATTTGCGTAGGAGAGTGTAAAACAATTTTAGGAAAACACCCCTCACTCGACCCGACTGGGATTCGAACACAGATCTCCCCGTCATCGGCAGGCCAATCTAACACGAAAGTGACGCCTTAGACCATTCGGCCACTAAAGGGGGCTCATATCAACTGAAGAAATGTTTTATTTAATTAGGTCAAATAAGTTATTTTGATAAAAACTGCAAATAAACGGACCTTAACTCGCTTTCTCTTTCATCATAAATTAAACATAAGTTTTTTTAATAAATAAAATAAGTATTTTATTTCGTTAACTAAGCTGATCTTTATCTCCCTTACTATTTGAATATGAACGCTGACAGCTCAAATCTAGCAGAGGGTCTAGTTAAAGTTTGTTCAGCGTAGGAATTGTTTTCTGAAAGGCCCTTTTCCCTACCAGAAGGCTATTATATAGTAGGATATTGGTAGGAAAAAAGACCTTTCAGAGAGAAATTCCTACCGTGAATGGAGTATAGGTAATTTTCCCTGTAGTTAACATTACTAAAGTTGATGTTGTGTTTGTGAGTTGTTGAACTATTCCAAGAACTTTATACAATGGCCCATTTCCGACCTAAAGCGTAAACCACAAATTTGATATTTAGGCCTCTCAGTAGAGTGTGAATTTAATTATTTGCTTCAAACAACCCAAACTGGCCTCAATGTTTGGCTTGAGTGGAAAAACCCTCCATCATCTGAGCGGAAGAGGAGCTCGAAAATGGAGGGATTATAGCTTTACATTATTACTATTACTATAACTATTATTCGCCGCGTCTTACTACGCGTTAGGGCTATACCTCTGTTATATATTAATTACGCTAGTGGGGTAGAGATGAGGAGGTAGAGTGAAAATTAAATCTATAACCGCACTCTCGTGGAGAAAAAGATATTTTTTTTCTTAGCACCGCGTCTTACTACCCGTTCGGATTATATACCTATTTAATAATTACGCTAATGGTTTTATGTATTATTAAGGTTTTATATATATTTAAAGGAAGTGGACCCATATTTGCGCGGAGGAAGAGTGGAAAACAATTTTGGAAAAAAAAACGCTCAATACATCCGACTGAGATTCGAACCTTGATCTCCCCATCGTTGGCAGTCTAGCCAAAGATAGAGTAGCGTGTTAGACTACGCGGTGACCGAATCGGTAAAAAAAAAAGGATAAATCACCCTCACTAAACACGTTCGGGATTCGAACCCCAAGCTCCCTATCATCGATAAACAGGATTAAATGAGCTTGACATGTTGACTGACGCGTATCTTTAAACTAATTTAATTGATTAAAAGACTTACAAATTAATTTTAGGTTTAAATACAAATTAGATTAGAGTTTAAAAAAATTAAAACTAAATACTTGAAGAGTTTGTGGAGAATCGACCACTTTCTCACTACCATGGGTCCACGAACCACATAATAAAAACATATGATTGAAAGAAAACAGTTTAAAAAACGCTTAATTTTTATATGAAATTAAAAGTTTATGGACTAGAAAATACTCTTAGTTTTAAAAGTGTATGAAATACTGGGTGTAAGTTTGGGTGGATTGTTTGGTTGGTTATTAACCGCATTCACTAATCAAATTAGAGTTTCAGGACTTTATAACCAGTGTCGGCAGCAGATTAAGGGGAACGCTACCATCCGTAGGGAGAAAAGCAGACCTGCTGGTGTGATTCATAGTTTTACAACCCTCCTCTTTCGTAATTTAGGGGTTAATGGGACAAGTTTCAGGAGTAGGAGACTATGGTTTGATCCTGAGCGGCTCCTAGAATAGTGTAATACTTGTGTTCTGTTACCTGGAGCTACGATTAGATAAGGCTGTCTTAGGTTTTTTTTTATAAAACCGTGTCTTGATACCTGTTCAGGTTATACGCTCTGTCCTAGGTTAAAATGTACCTTTACGATGTTAGGCATAGTGTGAGCACCTAAAGAGTGATCGCCTTAAACCTATATTGTGCCTTGGTTGGTAGGTACCTGACAGTTAAAAAAATATACAAAAACTACTTTCATATATTCATACGTCTAACAAATTTGAAAACAGTAGGGATGCTAATTAAATACTACTACATCTACTATTAATAATACGGCTACATTTTATCAAGCTTAACAAACTTGTTACTCATATAGAGAAAGTATTGTAACCGTGAAACTTGTATTCTCCAGAATGGATGGATCATGACGTTTTATGTAGGGACCTGCTAGAGGAAAACGTTGTTTTAATTATAACTTTAAAATGAAACTGATTATCACCCCTACTCCCAAAAACAATAGCTGAACATGTATTATTGTTTCGTAGCATTTATTTGATATATTTTAATTTTAAAGCTTGTACCGGCCATCGTCTCCCCTTAACACGCATAGAGTTGGTTGATCCGGCCCTTTACACGCCTCGAGTTTGTTGATCCGGCCCTTTACACGCCTCGAGTTGGTTGATCTGGCCCTTAACACGCCTCGAGTTTGTTGATCCGGCCCTTCACACGCCTCGTGTGGGTTGATCCGGCCCTTCACACGCCTAGAGTTGGTTGATCCGGCCCTTAACACGCCTCGAGTTTGTTGATCCGGCCCTTAACACGCCTCGAGTTTGTTGATCCGACCCTTCACACGCCTAGAGTTTGTTGATCCGGCCCTTAACACGCCTCGTGTGGGTTGATCCGGCCCTTCACACGCCTAGAGTTGGTTGATCCGGCCCTTAACACGCCTCGAGTTTGTTGATCCGGCCCTTAACACGCCTCGAGTTTGTTGATCCGACCCTTCACACGCCTAGAGTTTGTTGATCCGGCCCTTAACACGCCTCGAGTTTGTTGATCCGGCCCTTCACACGCCTCGAGTTGGTTGATCCGGCCCTTCACACGCCTCGAGTTGGTTGATCCGGCCCTTAACACGCCTCGAGTTTGTTGATCCGGCCCTTCACACGCCTCGTGTGGGTTGATCCGGTCCTTAACACGCCTCGAGTTTGTTGATCCGACCCTTCACACGCCTAGAGTTTGTTGATCCGGCCCTTAACACGCCTCGAGTTTGTTGATCCGGCCCTTCACACGCCTCGAGTTGGTTGATCCGGCCCTTCACACGCCTCGAGTTGGTTGATCCGGCCCTTAACACGCCTCGAGTTTGTTGATCCGGCCCTTCACACGCCTCGTGTGGGTTGATCCGGTCCTTAACACGCCTCGAGTTGGTTGATCCGGCCCTTAACACGCCTCGGCTTGGAATCTTGAGTTTGTGATCCGGTCCTTCGACAAAATATGAGTGTGAAACCACTGCCTTAGACTGCACTAATAATAAATTAGTTTATCAATTATTGTTGGCAAAATAGTAGCACTGTACTGTGTATATATTACATTAAAATATATATGTTATATTTTTTTACTTTCTTGTGACCCCTAGGGTAGAGAAAGTATTGTGGTCGTTAAAAAAAATCTAATTTGAGATTTAGATTGATATCGACGTTTCATGAGCTAAGGAATCCTAACCTGGAAAAGTGGTTTTCACGATGTTGTTTGTCTGTATCTCGGCCTAGAACCGGAACCATTTTACCGGTGGGACTGAAACTTGCCATCAAAGGTGTTTTTTATGGTTCCCCATAGGTTTAAAAAATTATATTCAATTCTAAAATTAAGAGTATAGTTTACTTAAAAACGAAAAAATAAACATTCAATTTTCTAAAAAATTGGCTCTGATATTTTGAATAAAATTCATATTTAGGCCTTGTTTAACATTGCAAACAAAATGGAAATTAATTTTTCTTGGAAAATGACTTATGGTTAAAATTGGAGATATTTGCCTGTATATCTCCGCAGCATTTTTGGAGATATGAAAATTTATCATTGCAAAGTTGTAGGAATATTAAAAATAAAATAAAAACACACTTATTTGAAATATATATTTTTATAAAACCAATCGCTTATGAGATGTTGGAAAATATACTTTTTTAGTTGAGGTCTGGAAAGTGGGGAGTTGATTGTTTATACTCTTTGGTGAACAGGTAAGCTAATTTACTATCGATATGTTTTCTGTAACAGTGTGTATTATTCCATTGCTTTTTGGTGTAATATGACGCTTATTTTCTTCAATATGTTTCTGCAACAACATATATTAATTTGTGTGACAAATGTTACTATCTCTGAGTAAATGTCTCTCTCTAGTTTTAGGTAAAAGAGCGAGAAAGTCCGTGCGTCGTACCACGCACCATTTGTTTAATATAATTTTTGAAACGCTAACCCAAGTTTTAAAACCACCTGATATGTTTTTGAAATGTTAGACCTGCTAAAATCGTAAATACTATGTTTCCCTCACTATATAACTGGATGGTAAAGTCACCCTTAACGTAAGGAGTACCTGTATCACTTAAATAATAATAGCCCTTGACACGAGAAGGGACCTCTCCTTGATGGTCCCTGAAGAACGATCCTGTCGGCCAGGGCCGTGTTGGTATTCTCCTCTTGAACTCGTTTTTAATTAAAAAGATGCCTCGTCCCCCAACTTCGCGTCCCGAGCGAAATTTAAATTAGTGGCAAAAGGACTTGGTGCTAGCGGTGGGTGGGGGAGGGGGTTTGACAACGGTAGATAAGTGGTTCGGGGTTGGCTCCGGCGGCACAAAGACCTGGAAAGGGAGGGGGGGGGGAGAAAGAGACTCGCACACAAGAGCATGAAGTGGGGACACTTTGGGTTCTAAGAGACCCCCGGTTTAACATATTTCACCAAATTGAACCATTTAAGTATATACAATGAAAACAAAAATGTTCTAAAGAAACCAAAACTGTAATTTTAAACTTGAAATAATATAGGAATACTTGGCAAACTCACAAGTTCACACCCCTTTGGTTTTTTTTTTTTTTATAAAACTTGCGTGTCAAACTTGCAGCACGTGAGCCACATGCGGCCCGCGGAGCTTATAATGAAGCAAGATTCAATGGGGCCCCGACTCTTCTTTTCATAAAGTGACTGTACAGTGCCGGCGGGGGTAGCGCCGGGTTGGGGTTGTAAGCTCATGGGTTTGAGATGTGTTCGCCCTGACTAGGACGGGGTGGCTACGCCTGAAGGACGCAGCCGTGATTGGTTAGAGGAGCCTCGTAAGAGGTGTCTGTTCCCCAGACAAGTGGATGCCAAACCCTGACACGGCGGGTGAGTTTCCATTTTGAAAATTCTCTGGCTTGTTGTATAAGGTGTCAGACCAGTGGCGTGTCCGGGTTCATGTACGGTGTCAGTGAGTAAGGGGAGATAGATAGCACGTGAGAGAGGGAGAACAAGCAGTGACTCATTCTGCTGATATCATTACCACGGCAATCTCATTGCAAGTAACGCCCAAGACAATGCTTCCAATGTAAACTTTGAAAGTAGGCTAGCATCATGGAACTTAAAAAAAAAACACACACAGACGGTATGGCAGGGGTAAAGTGGTATTTTAACACTTCAAACTGGTATATTAAAAAGCATGGTATGCTAGAAATGACAAATAAAGTGTGAAATTTGAAAATCTAGCTATGCTGCTGGCACAAAATTTCCCGGTGGGCTTGGCAACATTGGTCGGGTATTTCTGATACTAATCAGTTTGTTAGAACAATTAAGAGAAAACGTTCGTTAGTAGTTTCACATTCCAAAGTAAAGAGGTAACAAAAATATTGAGGTCAGTCTCATTTGTCCACCACAGCAAGGGGTCATGTGATTTATTCTGGTGCGTATAACCCGAACGGGTAGTAAGACGCGGTGCTAATAATGATTTATTCTGATTGTTTTAGGTGAAACATAAATAAGTGGCAACATATAGGTAGTTTGAACGCGTTCAAATTGAAATATAGTTTATTGGATTCTGTAAAGGGTTGCTTGTTAATGTTCATTTCAAAACCTTTGAAACGCAAAATCAATAAGGTGGTTGTGTGTTTGAGGAAAAGTGGGAGATGGACTATTTTGTTCATCAAATAAATTATAACATAGTAGCTCTGTTATTTTGTATTTGATTAAAATAATATTCCTGCTCTCACTTGTTATTATTTATTTGATGAAAAAATATTCCAGCTCCCACTTGTTTATTATTTATTTGATGAACATAAGACCCCGCTCTTCGATTTTGCGTTTTGAAGGTTTTGAAATGAACATTTTGTCTCGTATATAAACAAACAATCAGTGATTGTGAAGGTGTAATATTCGTTTGGCCTGGTTGGCCGATGATGAGTAGGTGGTCGGCTGCAAACAAAAGGTTTCAAATTTGTTGGAGGGTGATTCCTAATATTTTGTATAGTAACATTTGTTTTAATGTGACCCTTCAAGTATTTTTTGTTTTCAATGTAGCCCTTACCCACCTGAGTCACCGCATGGTCTGACGCGCTACTCTCGTGTTAGACTAGACTTACGAGGAGTGGGGGATCGGAATTTGATCCTAGTCAGATGCACTGGTGGTAGTTTTTCCTAAATTGTTTTTCACTTCCCCTACACGCGAATGCGGGTGCACTTCCTTTAAATTAAGCCTTCCTAATTCCTAACATATTAGTGTAATCAGTACATAGGCGTATAACCCGAACGGGTAGTAAGACACGGCGCTAAAAAAAAGTGGCCCTTATGATCAAACTAGTGTGACACCCCTGGTATAGGCTAAGATTCAAATAAGAAAAAAATTTAAATAAACAGAATAAAAAACCCATATAAAGCACAAACTGTTTTTAATATTTTATTTACGTATTCATCATCTACCACCATTCGGGATTGACGCCTGAGGAATCCCTATATTTAAAACAACCGGGAGGCCCACTGAATTAAACAACTCAGACTTATAATTAGTTATTCTATCTCGCACACAAAAGAGGACCCCGTCCGGTCGCTACATTTTAGATAAACAGAAACAAAAGACTACAGGCCCATGGCAACAGAAAGTGACAACAGTAAAACAAAATGCGCACAGAAAATGCAAAGACACACAATACCCAACAACCACCTCTATGTCCAGGGCTTTAGAGTGAGTAGTCCACTGCATTAGTTTATTATAAAAATGTACATACTCATGTGGGATCATTTATATTGAAGGACTTTTATTATCTCCTGCAGATTTGTTCATGAATGTCCAGTGATGAATTGTATGCTTTCTCTGTAGGGAGTGGTAGTATACGAGTGTTGGCATCGTAGGTAACATCATGAAGCTTGTAATTCCAAAAGACACCTTCTGATCTTTCGGAATACCTTTTTCCTGAGAAGCAACGAATAAAGTGTTTTTTCTAAAATACTGCGGTCATCAATGCTTGAAATTTAATATATCATCATGTTTAATTTCTGTTGCTATAAATATATTCTGTTTGCTCGATTTAATTATCAGTTCAGTGTACTCAGAAAGTTAAAAGATTCTGTCAGAGTGCCGAGTATAAATCAAGCCAGGTATAAAATGTTTAGTAGTAAGACCACATGAGTTCAGGACTGATGTCTTGAAACGAAGTCAAGATTGTATGGCCCTAGATAATGCAGAATTAATGTGTGGACTGACGTTATTTTGACAGGAAATAAAGCGTTTACCTCTAGTGGTTGCTGTAGTAACAATAACTCCTTTTCGAGAAAATGTGGACACGTGTTGTTTTACACGTGACCGGTTCAATTATATTGCTGTAAAAAAAAATTACTGCTAAAATAAAACTGTCTGAAATGTAATGTAAAAATAATTAGTATAAATGTATAACTTATGAAAATGATTTTAATATGAAAATTGAAATTAATTATCACCATCTAAATGTTTAAAAAGTAGACTACTATGAACAAATATTTTTTTTACTATAACTATACTTTGCAGTTTGTACTGAAATATAGCGAATAGTCGGCTGACGCGGGAACACTGCAGGTTTAATAACTGTTTTTGACTGTTTTTGTTCCCGTATGAACAAATGTAAAATATGAATCTGATACGCCTTTAACAGCTCTAAAACTTTGTTTGAAGAAAAAACTTGTAAAACAACTAACAAAACTCTAAAATACAAAAGTTAAAAAATTTTGTTTTAAAAAATCAAATTTTTCACCAAATAACCAGATTTTTTGTGTGTTTATCTTTATAAAATATTTTGTATTTTATATCAGTTAAAATAGAAGAAAATAACACAAGTTAGGCCTTTCTAAGAGTTTCTGTCCTTGAGATGTAAAATTTGGAGTAAAATCCTGCTTTGGCGGGGATTTTTTTTTTTTTCAAGTGGGAAACTTTGGGAATTTTCAAAAAATGACGAGGGGACAGTGCCGAACACATCCTAAAAGGTTTCATTTTGTTAATAATTTTGTCCGGGTTAAAACCTAAATGTACTGTACTAGAAGGGGAATAAATAATATTTTCTCCGTTCAAGAAACATTTATATTAGTTTTATCACTTTGGGATTTTAAAAACTTTCAATGGATGGTTTATAAGCCGTTGGTATTTATTATTTATTTTTCCTAACTGACAATAGAAGGTTTGAGGAGATGCTACACTCCTAATGGACCTCCAACAGTTTGGTATCCACGTGGTACATGACACCGGGTCTATGCAACTTGAGAGTATCGTGGAGAAGTTGGACGATTCTAATTTTATCAAGATCAAGAGTAGTTCAGGACTTGTTCCGATGCGTTGTCTTGTATTTACCAAGAAAAGTCATTGTGGTTTATTGAATACGATTCAAAGTATGTCTTAAATCCACCCTCTCAGACGTATCACTCTGTTTAAAATCCAGAATTAAGATCATATTCAATCACGTGATCATATTTTAGAATTCATCCTCATCACATACCTCACGTAAGAGCTTTGTGATCCAAGCTTTTTATCCTTCGTAAGATAAAGCCATGTTAAAGTCACTTATGATGGGATGTAGGGGACGCGATAAAAGGTAACTGTTTTTGCAGTTTTTATGTCAAAACTTTTTCTGGATAAAATATTTCTCCAGTACAAACAGAGCTTAATTTTCTTCACATGTTGATATCACAACTCATTAATATCTGTCAAGAGCATGGTGGCATTAGCTAACAAACTTTTTAAATGAAGAGAAAAAGTTAATATTAAATTCCAGGACATCCTTGACATTATTATTTAGCACCGCGTCTTACTACCCGTTCGGGTTATACGCTCTTACGCTAATGTGTAATGGTAGGGTGATTATGAGATGAAATGAAGTACCTACAGTTTAACGTGGAATCCGAACCACGGTGGCGACCTGGCATTCCGACATCCTTGACAGATATTCAAAAACTGTTTTATCACCATGTGAAGAAAATTAAGTTATATGTTTGTACTAAAGTAATATTTTATTTATTTTGGAAAAAAAAAAGTTTTGTCATATAAACTGCATAAACATTGGCATTTTCTCGCGTTCCCTTCAATACCACTCCTGTAAATTAAACAAAATTATTCCTCCTATTTTTATGCTCATATAAACAAATATTTCATTCGGTTTTAAAATAATATTAGGAAATTTGATAAAACACAGTATGGTGAAAAAACTAAATGTTAATGTTTGTTAATGTTAATGTTAATGTTAGTGCGGCGGTCAAGGTAGTCCCCAGGAAGGCAAACTACTGAGATTGACAAGCGCTGGCTGGATAAAACTAGGTCTGTGTTCAGCAAGAGAATATGCTGTGAGGCCAGCCATGGGAACAAAATTACAACACCTGCTCACTCACAGGGTCAAGGTACTAATTACCTCAGTGTGCCTGCGCACCCTCAAACCTCAACATTAATTAATAATTAACAGGTAATATAAAAATGTAAATTAGATAATTTTTATCACTCGTTTCGGTGGCCGTATGGTCTAAGTCAGTGTTATACAAACATTTTTTAAATATATTATTTTCCCGGCCGGCGCCTCAAAGGGTCATTCTATACATCTAGTTTAAATTTCCAATTATTTCAATATGGGTGTTTATTAAATTAATTTAAATAACAAAAACAGTATTTTTCAATAAATGTATAACTAAATAAAATGTAAAGATAATTTTTAATGGATATGTGACTTTATTATTATTATTATTATTATTATTATTATTATTATTATTATTATTATTATTATTATTATTATTATTAGCACCGCGTCTTACTATCCGTTCGGGTTATACGCTCTTACGCTAATGTGTAATGGTAGGGTGATTATGAGATGAAATGAAGGACCTACAGTTTAACGTGGAATCCGAACCACGGTGGAGGCCTGGCATTCCCCACATTCACAAGATAACTTGTCAGAGGTGAAGGAAGGGTTTGGAAATCAGATAAATCTGTGCCGGGACCGAGGATCGAACCCCGGCCGCCAGCATAGAAGTCTGACACCTTACCCCTAGACCACCAGGTCACCGATATGTGACTTTGTTACAATGTTCGGTAAGTGACCAAAAAAGACTTTAAGTGGCTTCTATAAAGCGGTTTTATTCTTGGTGGGCGTTCTTTTTACTTTTTTTTTTGTATCGATAAATGTTATCAAATAAATTGAATCGATTTCACTAATAGAAAAAAACATAATGTGTTCCCGTATAAAAAATTGATAAGCGACAAAAACCGTGTTTTTTCAGAGACAGCATTGATAATACTTAATTTTGAAGGTTAGCTCTCAAGAGTTCGAGTGTTATGTTGATGCATAGAGTACCGATAAACACAGATTATTTTGAGGATCTTGATCGTTAAATGAAAATCCTTGTTCACAGAGGTAGGTTACATTGTCAAATGAGAAAAATAAAATAGCCTTATCAACTGCCCGAGTCAGAATTGGATTTTCCTTGGGCTGGGTCCAAAATTTCGATTGCAGGAGTGTTTCAAAATTTTGTTTCATCACTGTTGCTACTGTCAGTATTGCAGTAATTCTTCCTTCACACAAATTCGAGTATACATTCTCTCAATTTAACCTTCCTCAACCATAGCACATTAGTGTAGTTAATACATGTGTGTAAGTCGTATAACGGGTGGTAAGATGAAGTGACACTAGATTTGTAAGACAAACTATTTGTTATATTTGTTATGAATTAAATAGCAAAGCTATTAAAGTTGTTAGTTACGGTTATGGACGCATATAAATATAATATTCTTTAAGAATTCTGTAATAGCATTGGCGTAGTAAGCCAAAGGTCCCGGGTTCCATTCCCGTGTCCAGATGTCATTTTTCAATTTTAAAGAATATATTATATTTATTGTCTTACTATATTCGATCTAAAGACAATATTTATTTTAAACGTTTTATTCGTGTATTTTGTTCTTAGTTAATTTATTACAAACAAGTGAATAAGTAAAAAGTAAAATGCTATGCCCACTTGCCCATGGCAATATTTTAGTCATTACACATAATAAATTTTGATCAAATTCGAGACGAGAATTAAAGCAATAACCTAATAACCTATCTATTAGGATGATTAATTTAATTACCTCGACAATTAAAATAAACCTTAAATACGGTTTACTCTGATTTTTGTACCTGCTCATAGTAATTATTTATTAGAATAATGTAACCGTACGGCCTAAATTGGAAGGCGTGTTTGTATAATATTGTATGTTGTGAATTGCGAATGATAAAACGAGTGTTGCAGGTTGTTGTGATTAGCCTGTAAACGAATAGAGGAGCTGACCACATAAACATTGTCAGCATTCCTTGGTCAGAAACCAGGCCAGGACAAAATGTAAGGGATCCAGCCATCGCGGCTGACTAAACAACATCGCAGTCTAGGGGTCACTCTACCCGATTCAGGACTATACAGGCTAGGACGCTGGTTCATCAGTATTCGTAGAAAAGGAATACACCTCGAGCCTAGGGTACCGGGATTCGGGGACCGTGTAGAGATCACCTAGGATTCAGACAGGCCATTGATTATTCCAAGCAACACTTTGTTTTGTGACAAGCTTCCGGATATTCTTTAAGTTCTTTCATTCTTATACCACTATCAACAACACATTTGTAATATACATAGTAGTACTAATAAACCTATTTAAAAACCAAGTCGAACGTCAATACGAACCCACACAAGTAGACGCAATCACTTTCCCCTTAACCTCGACCATAGCACATCCTGACAAATTCTAGGCCCACGTGATAGGTAGGCCCTACAGACCGGGCGTGGTGACAATAATAATTTATTAGTATTATAATCGTAAACATATTTAATTTTGAAATAATTATGGAGCTTGAATTTTATGTGACCCTAGCTCAAAAAAATCTGGTTTTACAATCAATCTGTCTGTTTGTATGTTTGTCTGTTATGGGTCATTTTAAATTAATACAAGTAACTAGAGGTATTACTATTGGGTAAATTATAATGGAAATAGTCAGGATTATTATATGTAGGTAATTAAAGGTTAGTAAATTACATTAAAATTGAACCGATATGATTAAACAATTTGTAAAAAAAGAAAGAGTAATCAAATAACAGATATCTATAATTGTTGATGAGAAAATTTGATTTTCAGAAGTTAATGAATCACATATAGTTTTAGTAAAAATCTTCAAAAAGGAGGGGTTAAAACCCTAACGAAAGGATATATATAATTTGTTTTTAATTCATGGTGAATTGGTCAGAATTTATAGAAGGTGTAGTGGATTTTGTTCAAATCTGTGAAATAGTATTTTAATTTCTAGCTGCGTATAACCCGAACGGGTAGTAAGACGCGGTGCTAATAATAATAATTTCTAGCTCCATAATTAAGGCTAGTTTGCTAAAGAATTATTTGTTTTTAAATCTAAATGTTGTCGAAAATTGGTTTACTGGTTTTGTTCAGATAGATTGGGAAGTATTTTACGTAATAAATTATATTATCGGTTTGTTTTTATATAAAAAATTATAGTTTACTGATTATAGATTTTGGAAAATTTGGTATGTTTAAAATGTATATATTAAATGTTTCATACGAGTAGGAAAATAAAAATGTTTTGATAAAATTTATTTAAGACTGATTTACTGATAGCCAATTTTTGAAAACTTTGTTCCAAACTAAGATAAAGCCATATACGATGTGTGTCGTGCCATTTAATAAACCCCACGCTAATTTGATACAACTACAATAGTTTTACACTAATGTTTTCTGTGCACCGCATTTAATACATACATGGTCTACCTGCATGTGCACACCAATGTAGTATAGATAAATAAAGCAAAATTGTGATGAAATGCACCCGCATTCACGGGGAGAAATAGTTAAAAACAAATTTAGAATAAAATAACCCTCGCCTTGCCGTAATTCAAACCACTGACTTATTCATCGGTGGTTAATCAGAGAAGACTAGGCTGGTGCCTTAGCCGGTTAAATAAACAAGAAGTGTGAGGGCCTTATTTTAACTGGAAAGTTCTCCTTGACGGTGGGATTACCAATTTAAGCGTGTTCCTCGTTGAGCCATGGTGAAGAAGGCTCCATCTGGAGGAGTGGCTCCCAAACTTGATAATCCATATCACCCCCCCCCCCCCCCCGTCTCATACAATCAATACTTCCCCAAGATTCGGTACCTTTCGTCAGTATAAATATGGTGATCTGGAAAATATAAAACGTGTTTTTAGTGACTATAACAAACTTCATTTTTGTTTATTCACTTCTGTGTACAAACAAATAAAAACTACTTAACAACAATACCAAATATTTACATCAAAATTCTTAGATATGGACAGTAAAAAAGGGGTTATATCCAGGAACATTATGCGAAAATAATTGAATTATATATATGAAGATTAATGATTAAGACCGTATTAATAGCCCAGTCTCGGGAGTCAGCTGACCTCCAAATCTCGACTGTACACAGAATGTTTCAAAACTCTCTGCACAAACTTAAACTACAGCATCTGTGGCAAAAAAGAAACAAGAAACCTAGTAAACAAATTGTGCGTTAAAGTCGTACTAAATTTTGAAGTTAATAACGCCGGGAATACGCAGCTGTAAGTACGTACGTGTATAATAAGTTGCATATCACTAGACGGGCAGTAGTGCCCGGTCGCGAACGAGTCCGAAGGATGAGCACGCGTCAAATGCAACCAAGCTAGTCTGTTGTGACCAAGCGTCAAATGCAACCAAGCTAGTCTGTTGTGACCAAGCGTCAAATGCAACCAAGCTAGTCTGTTGTGACCAAGCGTCAAATGCAACCAAGCTAGTCTGTTGTGACCAAGTGGACACATGTAGCACACGAATGTTAACATCAGCAGCCTTTTCTGTCTGGCGATCTATTGGTTCTGTATTATCGGTCAGTCGGTGACCTGGTGGTCTAGGTGTAAGGTGTCAGACTTCTGTGCTGGCGGCCGGGGTTCAATCCTCGGTCACGGCACAGATTTATCTGATTTCCAAACCCTTCCTTCACCTCTGACAAGACATCTTGTGAATGTGGGGAATGCCAGGCCTCCACCGTGGTTCGGATTCCACGTTAAACTGTAGGTCCTCCATTTCATCTCACAATCACCCTACCATTACACATTAGCGTAAGTGCGTATAACCCGAACGGGTAGTAAGACGCGGTGCTAATAATAATAATAATTAGCGGTCAGTCCAGTGTGCTGTTTCAACTTTGCATAGTAGAACAATGCATGTGGTCCAAAAAACTTAAGTGATCTGGCATATGGTACAGGAGATGGTAGTGGAAGAAGTGTTCCATGGATATATAGGCAATGTCCCCATTATAGGACATTTAGTTCCACGAGAACATGACATTTCGCTTATAGAAGAGGTATTGCGAATTTGACCACGACACCAGTCGACCACTGCAGTGCGTAGTGCATTGAATGAGGAAGCTGTACTGGAGTATTTCATTGAACACCCCTCAACGCGCAGTGTCACACGTTAAATGAACACCTCACATGTCACAGGAGGGCGTGTAATTCACGAAAACCTATACCATCTGTGTAGGAAATAGAAGGTAGAGGCCTCTACTGCAATGTGTTAAACGTCCCGTAAACACTTACACTCAAAGTACTATATATATGATTAACACGATAAATACAAACACTCATAAATTCTAATAATGTGGGGCAGATATTAACTCACGGTGAAATCATGTTGCTGGAAACGCTCAAACTTGAGGAAAGTGCCCTAGTTGACTGTTCCTGGAGGTTCAACAAAAGAACACCTTACTCGTTGGTCCCACTTCGATGAAATGACAAAGTTGCTTCTCTGTGTTGAGTTCAGCGCCATCTGATAGCGCTAGTTGTCATTCTGGTTGACACCCTTCCCGAATACGTCAGTCCTTCTAATATAAAACAGCCATCCCTCGCTTCATATTTTGTATTCAATTGTAACGATTTGTCGGAGGAACAGCCTGGACGTGAAGTAAGGATCTACGTACTAAATTACTGGTGATCACGATGTGCAAGGCGTCAGCCTCTCATCGTCGCAGATGTAGCTACGTCTGTCACTGAGTATTTGTATTAGTAATATTTGATAGTGTGGTTACTCGTTACTATTTCCATATGACATAGTTTTGTAAGTCTAAGTTGCTCACTTGTTTCTCTATGCCCATAAGGCATAGTCTTGATTGTTAAAGTTCTTACTCTATGTTTCGATGTCCATAAGAAATGATTAAATACCTGGGTAATACGCCCTATACTGTATAACCATGCTCCGGCTAACTTAATGCTTAGGATCATATTATTGTGGAAATCAGATTATCTATCGCTTTGTTTCATAACCTAGTTGGGTCTTTGAATAAAACCAGTTTCTTATATTCTACCAGTCTAGAGTAGTGAACCGCGGGGTATAGTCTATATTGGCCGGTCCCCTTCAGGTGCCGTTTGTATTAGTGAATGTTTAACTGTTTGCACTAAATATAGTGTGTTCAGACTTGAGTAGAAGGTTAAATATACTATTGAATGACTAGGCAGTACTAATGAGGAATAGACCGGCCATAGTATCTTAATAACCTAGGTTCCTGGTAGCTCACCATTAACTATTTGTGAACCTATAGTTCCTCTTCTGGGAGCGTATTCGTTGTATCTCATAATTCACTATGGGGTTAACTCATGCTAGCTAGCTCATTTAACTACCAACGTTGTAAATCTTTAAACTAGAACTTTCTAGATTTTGGTATAGTTAACGTTTATTCATGTAAATGCCTTGCAGGTCTAGCCCCTAGGCTAGATAGTTGTAATGTATTGTTGCTTAAACTTATATTAATATTTACTTCCTATCTAAATTACCGTTGTGTTGATGCAGACGCACCTTCGTAGTGGAATGTGGTGTGTTAGTTCTACTTTAACGAGTTACTCCCTATCGTAATATAGACTTTACCTTACTTGTGTTGGTTCCAAGTATAACATGGGCGTTTCACTCCAAAGATTCTCTATTGGGATAACTATGTCAAAAGTAACTGATTTAAATTCTTTTAGCAAATAAAGGACTGTCTTGTGTAATATCTCGTAAAACCATATGTAATTCTATCATATAGTTTCTAATTAAAGAAACTCATTTGTCAAAAGCACAACACTACACCCGGTTCAACAAAACTTCAGAGTGTGTTTTCTGCAGCGCTAAGGTGAGGAGCCTGATTTTCGTGTAAGTTATACAACCAGTCACGGAATAATCCACATTTCGTCGTGAGGGCCTTTACAACCATCATAACAATCACGTCTGGCCGTAATATAATCCGCACGCAAATATTTTACGTGGATTTCAGGAGCGTTTTAAGCTAATGCGTGAACAGGTATTATAGAAAATGAATCACTTGGACTATACCTACCACCAACTCAGCACAACGGACTCATCTAAAGGATGTTTCTCCAGGAAACACTTCCTGAACTGTTGAAAACTGTAGGCCTACCTCTCGCAATTAGACAGACGGGTATGGTACCGGTCTACACGAGAATACCTCAATGATACTGTACGTTGTCAGACATATGGATAAGACGTGGTTGGCCGGTTACAAGGCCATCGCAAGCCCCAGATACTCCTTAGATTTCTTCCTTTGGGGCTGCACGAAGACTGCTTTCTCCAAGACCCCGACTGCAAGTGAGGAAGACCTGTTGACGCCGGTAGCGTGTGCACTATACCAGACGTATTTGACCGTGTGCGTCTTTCATTATCCGGCGACTGCGACTGCTCTTTGTGGCAGGCGGAGGGAGTTTTGAACACCTGTTGTGATGCGCCCGCCTAATGATATGCAACTTGTTACACATGTACGGTGACCTGGTGGTCTAGGGGTAAGGTGTCAGACTTCTATGCTGGCGGCCGGGGTTCAATCCTCGGTCCCGGCAAAGATTTATCTGATTACCAAACCCTTCCTTCACCTCTGACAAGACATCTTGTGAATGTGAGGAATGCCAGGTCTCCACCGTGGTTCGGATTCCACGTTAAACTGTAGGTCCTTCATTTCATCTCACAATCACCCTACCATTACACATTAGCGTAAGTGCGTATACACCGAACGGGTAGTAAGACGCGGTGCTAATAATAATAATAATAATAATAATAATAATAATAATACACATGTACGTACTTACAGCTGCGTGCTTCCGGCGTTATTGCAATTAACTTCAACTTATATTTAGTAATACAAGATGACTTTTCCGGACAATTTCTTTAATAGGTTTCTTTGTTTCTCTTTGCCTACAGATGTTCTGGTTTAAGTTTGGGCATAGAGTTCAGAAACATTCTGTATGAGACCCTAAAACACCAGGCTTTACGTGCGCAGTTCTAACCAATGTAAAGAGAGGTTGCGCCAGATGGAGAAATACATCTGATTAGCTAAGATAAGTACACAAGCCAGCACTTCACATACACAAAGTTAGTATGGAAGACAAACAAAGTTGTTAAAATGCAGGTCACATTTTGAAACTTAGATGATAAATAAAACTTGGAAATTCACCCCAATGTTCAATCAACGTCATTACCCCACTTACCCGCTTTGGTTGCCACGTGGTCTAACATGCTACTCTCGCAGTAAACTAGACTGCCGATGCAGGGGAGATCGAGGTTCGAATCTTAGTCGGGTGTACTGAGAGGGGTTTTCTCAAAATGGCTTTCCACTCTACCTCCACGTAAATGCGGGTACGATTCCTATAAATATGACCTTTCTAATTCCTAAAACCATTAGCGTAATTAGTACATAAGCGTATGACACGAACGGGTAGTAAGACGTGGTGCTAAAAAAGTATTGTAATTATTTAAAAAATACATATATGTTCTGCTGTCTTCGAATTAAAATATAGCTGCTGTGTACTGGATGACGTAAGCAATGACGTAATCATATTACTCCAAGTGGCGCTGCCTGTCTATTCGCTTTACATTTGTTTTAACAACGCGGGATGACATATTTCACAAAATGTCCATGAGTTAGCTCTCTCTGAAAAAGCATAAACGTGTTCATTGGTTTATTAAATTTGCATTGACAGTGTTTTTTTAACAAGTCTAGCACTCACACACCTCGGTGGTGCAGTTAGCTAGCGCGTTAGTTTAGTGTTGAGCTAGACTGCCACGGGCGGGGAAATTGAGGTTAGAATATCGATTAGGTGAACTGGGGGGGGAGGGGTATCCAAAATGGTTTTCCACTCTCCCTCCACGCAAATGTGGGTTGACTTTCTCTAAATTCAACCGACACGGTGCTAAAAAAAACTCTATCTCTCGTCAAAGAGTTCATATTAGTACACTTATCATTTCAAGCTCGGTAAGACGAACTTGTGTTGGCGGAGGTCTGGATTCGAATCCAAGTCGGGTGTATGGAGAAGTTTTATTTTTTTCCTTAAACAGTGACATCCACTATCCCTCCACAAATATACAAACCTCTAAATTGAAGCTTTCTCATTCCTACCTAACTATCATAATTAATATGTGTATCTCCCGGACGGGTAGTAAGAAGTTAGAGCTCGAGCATAAACTTGTATTTCATTTATACTAATACTTTAGTATTTAATTTGTTGACGGAGCCGGTCTAAGGCGTGTGTTACGTGTGCAACCGCACATACAAACAATCCAGGGGGGCGCCAAAATGGCCCAAAAATATTTTTTTTATCTGGGAAATAATAAGTACAATTAAAGAAAGTAATTTGTAAGAAGAATGCTTATAAATCTTATTTCTGTATTATTACTGTATTGATTTTTTGATGATATTGATTATAATTTTAGTTTCAAACCTATCCAAACTATATGAGATTTTTTTCTTTACTTTAGTAGATCATTTTTATACTAAACACTTAATAACTATACCTGTGATTGGGTAAAGTTAAGAGTATTTTTTCATTTACTTTATATTGTCAACAATTTTACTCACTTTAGGTGACCTGGTGGTCTAGGGTTAAGGTGTCAGACTTCTGTGCTGGCGGCCGGGGTTCAATCCTAGGTCCCGGCACAGATTTATCTGATTACCAAACCCTTCTGACAAGACATCTTGTGAATGTGTGGAATGCCAGGCCACCACCGTGGTTCGGATTCCACGTTAAACTGTAGGTCCTTCATTTCATCTCACAATCACCCTACCATTACACCTTAGCGTAAGTGCGTATAACCCGAACGGGTAGTAAGACGTGGTGCTAATAATAATAATAATAATAATAATAATAATTTACTCACTTTACTAAAATAAACTCTTTTATTGTGATATAAATATTTATTTTTTAATAAAATCTGCAATTATTAATTGTATGAACATATTGTTATATTATAATAAAATAATCTTATACTGAAAGAGTTTTCAGTGTATTTTTTTTCCTATTCCCCTTTACTAAAATTAAGAAATATTTAATTTTCCGAACAGACACGAGAAGGTGTTGGACGAGTGTAATTGGACAAAACATTATGAGCTTTTTGTTGTGTAATCCTAAAAGCACGTTTAGGAAGATAAGCTTCATTTTCAGACTTGATTTTACTATAAACTGATTTAAAACCAGTTTTATTAACTCCCATTGCACATTAATATTAAACAATAATACTGATACTTAGTATCGCGTCTTACTACCCGTTCGGGTTATACGCTTAAGTACTAAATACGCTTATGGGTTATGATTTGAGAAAGTTGGATATAGAGGACATGAACCCACATTTGCATGGAGGGAGAATGGAAAATTATTTAGGGAAAACCGCCCCAGTTCAACCGAGCGAGATTCTAACCTAGGTCACCCCGTCCTCGGCAGTCTAGCTCAACATGAAACTAGTGTGTTTGCTAACTATGCCACCGAGGCGGGTATTAGTATAAGATAATGTTGAATATAATCATTCCAATGTTTAAAATAAGGGGGTATTACTGATACCAAATACATACTTAGGAAACTCTTTTCATTGTATTTTCCATGCTTTTAACTTTTTATTCTAGTTAATAAAGTAGCATATCACTTGTATATTTTGTTTATATTAATTTGACAACAAAATGTAAAAATAAATGCAACCTTTACAACTTAAGTATTTAATTTTAATTACTAATATATTTTGTGCGCTCTCTCTTACTTCCCATTACAGCTATCCGCGTACTTATTCCAATGGAAAAGGAACGAAGAAGCTAACATTTTTGGAAAATGTGTCCGTATTTGCGTTGAAAGAATTATAAAATTTTTAGAAAAAAACCCACTCATATTACACCCGATCGGGATTCGAACACTGATATCCCAGTTATTTGAAGTTAAGTTTAGTGAAAAAGTGAATTACTAAGAATGGTGACCGCAGAAGCTGGTCACAAAATATTTAATAATTAATTTACAAGTGCATTTCCAAGACCGCGTGTCGTCGCTTACTGTTTGAAAAGTGTTGGTCAATGAAAGGGGGGTGAGGCGGGGTAAGGAATTACCGCTACCTGAACTATTGTACTCGGAGAGAAGGCAGCTATTAGATTGTTATTTTCATGAGGAATATTTTGATATTGAGTTGTTTTAAAGAATTCCCACTTGGAAGCGCTATTATCACTGGATATTTTAAGTTCTACCTGACTCGAGGGGTGCAGCAAATCTCCCGTAAGGCTACGTATCTGTTATTTCTTTGTCTGTGGCCTAAGTTTAAAGAATGTCCCTGCCAAATCTCGTTGATATTGATCAGCGCATTTGGCAGTAATATCGGAACAGACAGACAGACAGACAGACGAAATGACAAACGGTCGATGCTCCGCTCGACCAATAAAAACTACAGTTCTAGGAGTCGCTAATAACAATATAGTAGATAAATATGTTTTACCACTTCGTCTTACTACCCATTCGCGTTATAAGTCTATGTACTAATTACACAAATAGTTTAGGGATTAGGAAGGTTTTAATATAGAGGAAGTGCACCTTCATTTGCGTGGAAGGAGAGTGGGAAACTATTTAGGGGAAAACAACCGTCAGTGCACCCGACCGGGATAGAGCCCCCATCTCCCCGTCTCCAGCAGTCTAGTTTAACACAAGAATAGCGCGTTAGACCACGTGGCCACCGAAGTAGGTAGTATAATATTAGATATAATCAGAACAGAGAAGTAAAAATCGTATCGGACGGTTATATAAGTTATTTGTTCCACTTTCATATATCCATATGTAAATACATTTGATTTGCAGCTGTCAATTATTTTCGGTGATATACATACCTATAAAACAATATTAACAATATACCGAGATACTATGAATGTTGAACGAAAACAGATATGTTTATATTTTCTAAACTATCCTCTCTGACAGCATTTAAATTTAATTTTCACTTCGTAGCCCCACGAAATCTCAACCATTAACTTATTTCTATGTCTTTAATAACATTGAGAATATAATATGACGGCTTCATTAAAGAGATTGCGTACCCAGTTCTTACCATCCGAACGCTGTTTGAAATTGAACGAAAACTAACAAGATTATTTCTAGGGTCATCAACAACCACATTTTATTATTTTATTAATCTGGCACAAATTAGAATCCGACACCTTAGCTCAGTTGGTAGCGAGTCTGTCTACTGAGCTAAGGGGCACGGGTTTGATTCCCGGCATGGCCAAAATATTTATAAATGGTAAAATGTTGGTTTACCCATTTAAAGTGATGAATTAACGGCCGGGGGTTGGTTGTTGTGCCTGTCCTAATCCTAGGTTATATTATAAGCCTAGCAAGCCGGTAGTGGAAAATATACGGCTTGGATTAAGGAGTAACCCAGGCTAGAAACAGTAATGGATGTCAAGTAAAGTAAAAGTATGAATAATAATAGAATCACAAAAACCAAGCTAAGAAAACGTTCTCAATCAAAGGTGTTGTTCCTGTAGCGTCTTGCGAACCCCAGTTTGTGAATCACCGATGTAGAGTAGGTGCATACACACAAGGGGTCAGCATATATCACCCTCCCCCTCCCCCTTTCACCCCGTCCTCAAGATGAGATGAGTATTGCCCTCAATAATCTGGCCGCGCCTGCTGTTCCTAAGACAGGAGAAAGAGCCTTCCCAACCTCTGGGACTGGGGAAGTACTTGAGATCTTTATCGTCGCAGGAACATCTCAACCACATATGTGCTCTGAGCTTATACAAGGAGCAGGTGCAGAACATCGATATTGACGCCACCGGCGGGAGGGGGGAGGGGGGGGAGTTTACTAGACCCATAGAGCATCAATTCCACATTTTCGGACGAGACGAAGCAAAAAAAACCAAACAATGCGCATGACTTTATTTGTAAAGAAGTGTAATAGGTGTGGAACTTCCATTTCACTGTTTGTTTCTCTCTTGGGGCGCATAAAAGGAGAGGATCTAATAAATATAGGACGCGACATTACCCACATCTGTGAGCACGTGGACTAAATATCAGCCATTGACGGAGAGGCCGGGTGAACTTAGCCAGGTTCACTCCACGTGAGTTCGGCTACATTTATTCTGACTGACTTGTGTATTACCCGAATGGGTGGTCTTGAGGCCTAATACGTTACTCTCAAATTGGAATGGATTGCTGATGACGGGAAGATCGAGGTTCGAATCTTTGCCGGGTATAATGAGGGTATATTTTCCTCCCTCCACGCAATTTAGGATACATTTATTCTAAAACCTACCGTATGCTTTCTTTATCATCCTGTCTCACTTCTTGTTCAGGTTGTACGCATATATGATAATTAATCTAATAGGGTTGGGATGAGGGAGGAAGCGTTTTAGAGGTAATCTACTCACATTTGTTTGGAAGGAGAGTGAGAAAACATTTAGGAAGATCCACCCTCAGTAGACCCGACCAGTATTCGAACCCAGATCTTCCAGTCCAACACGAGAGTGACGCCTTAGACCATTCGGTCAATGAAACGAGTTACCTTCTACTTGCCGCCAGTGTAAACATTCAGGTTTTCCGGACGGGTAGTAAGATGCGGTATGGAAAACACACATGACGTTATTAAACATAAGCTGTTCCTATCAAAAGTAAAAAGGACACATGATTTGTCTGATATTGTGTATCCCTACCTCATAGCATGAGGAGGTAATTGAACAGAGAGGGGAATAACCCCTTCAAGTGAGTGTTGTATTATAGTACGGCATGTATGACCGGGAGAGACATGACATCCAGTTCGGTCGCCTGTATGTAGACTATTAGCCGCTCTGGTGGCACAGAGCATTGCTCAGGGTAGCCTAAACCACAGGAGGTTGTCTGTATGTAGACTATTAGCCGCTCTGGTGGCACAGAGCATTGCTCAGGGTAGCCTAAACCACAGGAGGTTGTCTGTATGTAGACTATTAGCCGCTCTGGTGGAACAGAGCATTGCTCAGGGTAGCCTAAACCACAGGAGGTTGTCTGTATGTAGACTATTAGCCGCTCTGGTGGCACAGAGCATTGCTCAGGGTAGCCTAAACCACAGGAGGTTGTCTGTATGTAGACTATTAGCCGCTCTAGTGGTACAGAGCATTGCTCAGGGTAGCCTAAACCACAGGAGGTTGTCTGTATGTAGACTATTAGCCGCTCTGGTGGCACAGAGCATTGCTCAGGGTAGCCTAAACCACAGGAGGTTGTCTGTATGTAGACTATTAGCCGCTCTGGTGGAACAGAGCATTGCTCAGGGTAGCCTAAACCACAGGAGGTTGTCTGTATGTAGACTATTAGCCGCTCTGGTGGTACAGAGCATTGCTCAGGGTAGCCTAAACCACAGGAGGTTGTCTGTATGTAGACTATTAGCCGCTCTGGTGGCACAGAGCATTGCTCAGGGTAGCCTAAACCACAGGAGGTTGTCTGTATGTAGACTATTAGCCGCTCTAGTGGTACAGAGCATTGCTCAGGGTAGCCTAAACCACAGGAGGTTGTCTGTATGTAGACTATTAGCCGCTCTGGTGGCACAGAGCATTGCTCAGGTAGCCTAAACCACAGGAGGTTGTCTGTATGTAGACTATTAGCCGCTCTAGTGGTACAGAGCATTGCTCAGGGTAGCCTAAACCACAGGAGGTTGTCTGTATGTAGACTATTAGCCGCTCTGGTGGCACAGAGCATTGCTCAGGGTAGTCTACACCACAGGAGGTTGTCTGTATGTAGACTATTAGCCGCTCTGGTGGTACAGAGCATTGCTCAGGGTAGCCTAAACCACAGGAGGTTGTCTGTATGTAGACTATTAGCCGCTCTGGTGGCACAGAGCATTGCTCAGGGTAGCCTAAACCACAGGAGGTTGTCTGTATGTAGACTATTAGCCGCTCTGGTGGAACAGAGCATTGCTCAGGGTAGCCTAAACCACAGGAGGTTGTCTGTATGTAGACTATTAGCCGCTCTGGTGGCACAGAGCATTGCTCAGGGTAGCCTAAACCACAGGAGGTTGTCTGTATGTAGACTATTAGCCGCTCTGGTGGAACAGAGCATTGCTCAGGGTAGCCTAAACCACAGGAGGTTGTCTGTATGTAGACTATTAGCCGCTCTGGTGGCACAGAGCATTGCTCAGGGTAGCCTAAACCACAGGAGGTTGTCTGTATGTAGACTATTAGCCGCTCTGGTGGCACAGAGCATTGCTCAGGGTAGCCTAAACCACAGGAGGTTGTCTGTATGTAGACTATTAGCCGCTCTGGTGGCACAGAGCATTGCTCAGGGTAGTCTACACCACAGGAGGTTGTCTGTATGTAGACTATTAGCCGCTCTGGTGGTACAGAGCATTGCTCAGGGTAGCCTAAACCACAGGAGGTTGTCTGTATGTAGACTATTAGCCGCTCTAGTGGTACAGAGCATTGCTCAGGGTAGCCTAAACCACAGGAGGTTGTCTGTATGTAGACTATTAGCCGCTCTGGTGGCACAGAGCATTGCTCAGGGTAGTCTACACCACAGGAGGTTGTCTGTATGTAGACTATTAGCCGCTCTGGTGGTACAGAGCATTGCTCAGGGTAGCCTAAACCACAGGAGGTTGTCTGTATGTAGACTATTAGCCGCTCTGGTGGCACAGAGCATTGCTCAGGGTAGCCTAAACCACAGGAGGTTGTCTGTATGTAGACTATTAGCCGCTCTGGTGGAACAGAGCATTGCTCAGGGTAGCCTAAACCACAGGAGGTTGTCTGTATGTAGACTATTAGCCGCTCTGGTGGCACAGAGCATTGCTCAGGGTAGCCTAAACCACAGGAGGTTGTCTGTATGTAGACTATTAGCCGCTCTGGTGGAACAGAGCATTGCTCAGGGTAGCCTAAACCACAGGAGGTTGTCTGTATGTAGACTATTAGCCGCTCTGGTGGCACAGAGCATTGCTCAGGGTAGCCTAAACCACAGGAGGTTGTCTGTATGTAGACTATTAGCCGCTCTGGTGGCACAGAGCATTGCTCAGGGTAGCCTAAACCACAGGAGGTTGTCTGTATGTAGACTATTAGCCGCTCTGGTGGCACAGAGCATTGCTCAGGGTAGTCTACACCACAGGAGGTTGTCTGTATGTAGACTATTAGCCGCTCTGGTGGTACAGAGCATTGCTCAGGGTAGCCTAAACCACAGGAGGTTGTCTGTATGTAGACTATTAGCCGCTCTAGTGGTACAGAGCATTGCTCAGGGTAGCCTAAACCACAGGAGGTTGTCTGTATGTAGACTATTAGCCGCTCTGGTGGCACAGAGCATTGCTCAGGGTAGCCTAAACCACAGGAGGTTGTCTGTATGTAGACTATTAGCCGCTCTGGTGGCACAGAGCATTGCTCAGGGTAGCCTAAACCACAGGAGGTTGTCTGTATGTAGACTATTAGCCGCTCTGGTGGAACAGAGCATTGCTCAGGGTAGTCTACACCATAGGAGGTCGCCTGTATGTAGACTATTAGCCGCTCTGGTGGCACAGAGCATTGCTCAGGGTAGCCTAAACCACAGGAGGTTGTCTGTATGTAGACTATTAGCCGCTCTGGTGGCACAGAGCATTGCTCAGGGTAGTCTACACCATAGGAGGTCGCCTGTATGTAGACTATTAGCCGCTCTGGTGGAACAGAGCATTGCTCAGGGTAGCCTAAACCACAGGAGGTCGCCTGTATGTAGACTATTAGCCGCTCTGGTGGAACAGAGCATTGCTCAGGGTAGCCTAAACCACAGGAGGTTGTCTGTATGTAGACTATTAGCCGCTCTGGTGGCACAGAGCATTGCTCAGGGTAGTCTACACCATAGGAGGTTGTCTGTATGTAGACTATTAGCCGCTCTGGTGGAACAGAGCATTGCTCAGGGTAGTCTACACCATAGGAGGTCGCCTGTATGTAGACTATTAGCCGCTCTGGTGGAACAGAGCATTGCTCAGGGTAGTCTACACCATAGGAGGTTGTCTACACGTCGTGCCCTCAATGAGATGATGAGGTGATCAGGCCCGGATTAAGGCGTGTGCCACGCACAGGGGCCCTAGAGGTTAGGGACCCCCGCCCGTCTGGCAAATAAATTACTTTGACTTGTCATATTTATTTTGTGATTTTTCAATTATTACTTTTTAAATTTATCTCAAACTAATCTAGAAATTCCCTAATCGAAGGGCGCTGGTATTACGTGAAGTCCGACAGCTCGTATTTAAAACAAATTAATGCAACCTTTGCTTTTGGCAAACCGGAAATACTACACATCTTCAGACGGTACCGTTGAATTTTTACATAAAAATAAACATTGATTTTTCAGTGACAATTATTTCCGAGGTAAGTTAATAAAATGGTTAATAATTAAAATGCAATTACACTGAAATAGTTTATGATTATATAATGTCCAGTATTATTATATTGTTATCTATTAATTTGCATTACTATAATCCACTAAGAATATAATAGACTATGGTTAACTATGGTATTAATAATGAATATGTTAATAACATAACTCACGGTACTCACCATGATTGCTAAACGTTTGCAAAAAAGGTTGTCTCTAAATAAAATTAACCATATATGATATATATGTAAGATTCATAATCATTCATTGGGGAACTAATTTTTAAGGGCCCCAAGTTCTATTTGGTACAGGGTCCTCAAAAATGTGAATCCGAGCCTGGTGGTGGTAATGCATATGGAGGTGTGGGCCAATGAGAGTCTTAACCTAACTTAGAGCCAATTTACCAAGCACCAGTGACCTTCGGGATGAATTCCTCTTAAGAGACAAATACCCAAGGGACCCGGGACGCGTAGGTTCGTATCCAGGTGCATTTACAACTACAACATGAGACCCGATTTCAATTATTGACTAGGTGAGTGAGGAGTGTCACAACTGAAATGTTGAACAACCCGCTTCGGTGGCCGCGTGGTCTAACGCACTACTCTCTCAGTAGGCTAGACTGCCGATGATGGAGAGATCCAGGTTAGAATCTCAGTCGGGTGTACTTAGTTGTTTTTTTTCAAAATAGTTGTACACTCTTCCTCCACGCCAATGTGGGTGCACTTCCTATAAATATAACCTTCCCCATCCCTAAAACTATTGGCGTGATTAGTACATAAGCGTATATAAGACGCGGTGCTAAAATAAAATTAACTAACCTTTGAATTAATCTATTAAAGGTTTTAACTTCCTAGCGAATTAGACAATCATAATTTATAAATATTAAAAACTCAAGTATATTAGGATTTTGGTAGGAAAACTATTTCAAAAATACAAAGATATTTTCTGCAGTCATCACTGAAGATACTTTACTACGGTATAATATTAGTGATATTTTTTAGGTAATTATATTATCAAAAGTGACAACTGCATATCACATGGCTTGATGTATGAATACGTAAAATAATATTAAGTAATTCTGCTAGATGTTAGATAAGACTCTTCATATGAAAATTTGACTGTAGTTTAACATTTTACCTTTCGATGTTTATAAGTGTATAAAAAAAACACTAAACGAATAACACAAACCCGTTAATGACTATTGTACTATCAGGTCTCGATATCGTCATTAAAAGCCTCACGTCATTAAAACCGCCATGCCAGTGAGCACGAGAATAATTCTCGAGTAGTACTGAAAAAAGTCCCCACGTACGGTATCTGCAATTTGCAGACGTCGAGTTTCTGGATATGACAAACAAATATACCTTTTTATCACTTGGAACTCCCTTCGCGCGCGTTTCCGCCATCTTCAATTAGAACAGCGCCTTCGTCCACGGACCGATAATTAAAACCATTCATCACAAATTGGAACGCTGCCCTTTCCTACATTTTTAACATTTATTAGCTTCCGGTAAAATGTTCTCGACGCCAAGCAAGACTGGGTGCGATAATTGTTCGGTTTGAACTATGGCTGCTCTGTGAGATGAATGTGCTCACATTGTCTGCTAGCCACAACCAGTCGTGCAGTTCTACTCTGACTGAATAGACTTTGTCTACAGATGTTCTGTACAACACAGATGCAGTCACAGATGTCCGTAAATCAGTGGCGCGCACATAAATGTACTTGGGTGGGAAATAAAATGTATCAAACTACTAGATTTATGTACTCTTTTTCTAATTAAAAATTTTAGGGACACTTTGACTAATAGTCAGGGCTTGAACATTTTTAGAGTGGCTCATCAGTCACTCAAAGATTTCACCTGTCAGTATGATCGGATTACAGCCACGCAATTTATGGCACATTTAAACTGGGCACTCATTCACTTTTAGTTCTACGTAACATTGCGTACCAAACCAAAATATATTGTACTACCGTTTTTGAAAAAAAAAAAAAAAAAATGAAACAATATTCTTTTGAGCCATTTCTTCCGGAGAATAACAATTGGGCTACGAGACCAATTTCCCCATAAGCTCACATTCGTCGACCAGGAGGATTATAAAAGATATATATATATAAAGCTTAATAACATACAGTTGGGTCACGTGTACCTGTTATGAGACAAGGTTGTGCATAGACGTATAAAAACATATAAGTACAAACTATAGTAATTAAGTAAGTCAAAAGTAACTACCCTTAATTTTAGGAGTACGGGCTACGGTCACAATAAAAAATATGCTGGTACAGACCGAAATCTTGGTATGGACAGACATTGGGACAGACTGAATAAGAAAAATCCACTTTTTATGTTTGGGCTCACTTACTTACTTTAATTCGTATTTGAAACACAATAAATGCTATACCATATCAAACACTTTACAGGCTTGATGTCGGATTTGCACGTAAGTAAACCACCTTAATTTATTTTTGAAAACTAAACATGTACTATTATTTATCTTGCAAAATGGTCCCCACATAACGATTTTGAACAAAATTGTTAAATATTTTAAAAATAAATTAGTACACTTTCCATAAAATATTTTTTACACCATAAACAAGTAAACAGTGTTATTTTTCAGGTGTTATTCGTCATGTAAAACAAATCCTAGAAATATATTTTTAACCCAATCACTAAATCTATTTTCGAAAAAATTATTATTATTGCAAAACATCACTCTTTGGTAAACTACCCTTATATACACACATTCTCTCGGTGACTTGGTGGTCTAGGGGTAAGGTGTCAGACTTCGGTGCTGGGGTCCGGGGCTCGATCCTCGGTCCCGGCACAGATTTATCTGATTGGCCAAACCCTTCCTTCACCTCTGACAAGACGTGTTTTAATCACAACTAGTTTGTGAATGTGTGGAATGCCAGGCCTCCACCGTGGTTCGGATTCCACGTTAAACTGTAGGTACTCCATTTGAGTTCACAATAACCCTACCATTACACATTAGCGTAAGTGCGTATAACCCAAAAGGGTAGTAAGACGCGGTGATGATAATAATAATAATAATAATAATAATAATAATAAATACATAATCTCAAAATCACCCTCGAACTGTAATAAGATATCAATATCACCTTGCGAGAGCCGCTAAGTACCATAACTTATATATACGATCCATTAGAACCATAATAGCGATAATAATCTTGAGAAAGTCGTTATGTAGTCATATCGACAGGATTGCTTATGAAGGATCCAGCTCAACCAAAGCGAAATTAACTATTAAAAACGGATTTTTTTTTTACTCGTCGAGCAAAAATTGTACACCTTTTGAATATCAAGTCTTAAAGCCTAGCCTATGCATTCGACACATTTTCACTGTTCTTTACTATAGTTGTATACGTACTTCATCTGTTTATTAGTGATTGTTAAGGGGAAGATATCCCTATCTACATATCGTTCGATATTTCTCTCACTTTCTCTATGCTGGTTATAACGACTGTAAAATGGGAAACCCAAATTTCACCAATGATGAATTTTTCGGCCATGCTGGGGAATTTAACCCAGAACCCTTTGCTCAGTATGCAAACACGCTACTGACTAAGCTAAGGTGCCGGATGATGCTTGTTTCTAGCATTGCCTTTGATTATTGATGGTTTTCAATTAATGATGTTATAACTTATTCTTAATGGGTGCTAATATTGCTTGTGTTGTCTCATCTTTAACATTTCTGATAATACAACATTTCTGATACTCCTTTGTGGAAAAAATAGGAACAATACTAACACGTTATCACGCATGTTACTAACACGTTATCACGCATGTTTTGTGATTATACAGAAGAGACATAACCTTCCCCGCGGTGTAGTGGTCAGTCCGAGTCTTGAGGTTCCAGGATTGATTAATTAGGATTAAGTTAGGTTAAAGTGTTTTCATTAATTCTCCCTCCTTATTTCATCTCAACGAGACATGGAAATAAACTCCACGGAAAGATTGTCCGATTAGTATATTCGGGCGTCCAACGGTATATTAGTATTGGTTAATTTTTCCACTACTAGACTACGAATGATGAAGCAAAGTCACCTAATACTATTAAAATATTAGAATAAAATAATTAATGTGTTGAAGTTTTTCCCTCTTAAACAAAACGTAGCTTTAAACATGATAAATCATACACCCTAATAGGTTTATATGTTTCACATAAACATTATATTAATTCATAATGTATAATATATATATATATATTTGTATAGTAACCTGTAATATACACTCCAATTATTTTAAAAGGAAATATAATTTGCATGCACATAAAGAAAGTGCTGTCGGGCTATAGAGAACTTTGATTAATAAAATCAAATCGAATCTTACAGCAGCGCGTGGTGGAGTCTCGCACAACTAACTATCAGCTCATCTCTATAGATGGCTTCTTCGAAACGGGTCTTCGAGAAAGGAAGGGGGGGGGGGGGAGCATATTTCCTCTTCAATCTCTATGATTTCCTAGGAGTCCAATTATTTCCCGCGAACACCGCTCGTGTCTATTCTGTACCCCGTGCGTGTTTCAACTGACACGAGGCTACGAACTCAACATGTAATATATCTTGAAATCTCTCTATATATAAAAGTGAAAGCCCTGACTCACTGAATGACTCACTCACTCACTAATTCTCACTCTTCCCACAAAGCTAGAGGGCTGAAATTTGGCACGGGTTTTCCTTATACGCTATTTAGGAAAAGTAAAGATGTTTCATTCCGATGTTTTGTGATTAAGGGGGTGAAATCGGGGTAACCACCCTAATCAATATTTTTGCTTTATCAACTCTTTTTAAACGTTTAGAGGGTAATAATCCGATAAGTTTGTTCTAATAATGCCTTCGAAAAAATATAGTAATTATTTTTAACCCCGTAGATGCTTCTAAGGGGTGGAAAAAAAACGAATACAGACAATTAATTAAAATATGTAATTACGTTTTAATATGCTACTCCAAGAGACGGTAGAAATCTGTAGTTTATATTTTGCTGAATGTTGTGAAGTTTGTAGTGTTTGTAGTGTCTGTGTGAGTGAGAGGGGGAGACCTGTCCAGCCGCGCTCAGCTGATAACACCCCAGACAGCAGGCAAGGGGGGGGGGGGGCCTGCCTAAAATAAAACTCCCCATGAGAAACAATACATGGTCACCTCCTCGCGGGGTTTCTCGGGTAGTACTAAGAACCATGCCATTAAGCTTCAAACAAAAATTCCTCATTTTCATCCAAAAATAAATAATAACAATATCCCGTGCGAAGAACGGGGATTAGGCTAATACATACTAATAGCGTGCGCTTACGAACGTCATTTTAACACTTAAATTTTATTAGAAAGCAATTTGAAATCGGTATCGTAATAACAATGCATTTTATATAGTGACGTTGAAATAAATTGTCCCAATCTTCGATTTAATCAAATATTACCAACACAAAATAATAGAACTTAAAAATTAATGTACAATTATTTTAATGTGATAAATGGAAGAAATCAATGAAAATTCATTAATAATAACTATAACACAAAAAAATAGATTAAAGTTAGTAAAAGATTGATTAGTGTTAAGATCTTTTTTTAATTGAGGTATAGAAAGTTGAATAAAAAACAAACTTAGCGTGCTATAGCAATTCAATTATTCAAAACTCTAATATTATTGTTAGCTAAAATTGTTTTCACTGAACTTTATATATCTCAATTTAAAAAAAAACACTTAGCACTAGTCAATCTTTTTATTAACTTTAATCCAAGTTAGCAAAATCTTTCATAATATTTGTTAATGAATTTTCAGTGATTTCGTCCATAAGTCTTATTATTTTGTGTTTAGCGCAACTTAATTAAATTGTTATTTTAAAATATTTTTTTAAAAGATTAAAATATTACCAATAATACAGTATGTTCTTATAAAACGCGATTACCGGAATTTCCTTTAAATTGAACTTTTTAAAATCTTTTTACAATATTTTATTCATAGGTTCCTTTATTTTATTATAAATAACAAGTTATGTAACTATATATTTAAATGACACAATGATGCTTAACAGCCTATTATTATTATTATTATTATTATTATTAATTTTAAACACAGCTTCTTACTACCCGTTTGGGTTATACGCACTTACGCTAATGTGTAATGGTAGGGTGATGATGAGATGAAATGAAGGACCTACAGTTTAACGTGGAATCCGAACCACGGTGGAGGCCTGGCATTCCCCACTCTCACAAGATATCTTGTCAGAGGTGAAGGAATGGTTTGGAAATCAGATAAATCTGTGCCGGGACCGAGGATTTAACCCCGGCCGCCAGCATAGAAGTCTGACACCTTACCCCTAGACCACCAGGTCACCCAACAGCCTGTTAAATACTGGCCATGTTTGCCTAGATTGAAGACGTTTAATTCTTTTATATTGTTTTCGAGATATTAGTTCATGTTAGGTTTGGTCGGGCTTACGCCATGTAGGTTTTTTTTAAGTAACTAATACTCAGCGTTGCTATAATTTATTAACCTATGATTCATAAATATTAATCCTTTGATCAACAACAATTGGTCCTCGTGATTGTTATGTAACTGACAATTGTATCAATGGGCACGCGGACTAAAAATCCAGTGTTCTAGTTTGGTTTACCTGTCAGACTTTGCCTTAAAATATAAGTTAAGAATGACCTTGAGCACGGGACGCTCCCGGCATAGCTCAGTGGTAGAGAAAGTGGTGCACTGAGCCCAAAGTTCCAGGTTCAATTCACATGTCCTGGTGTCATTTTTCAAATTATTCCCACACTTTTAGGTTAGAGCTAGACCTACTATTCGTGCTGTGTGTCTAGATTAGTGTCATAAACACTACCCGTACATGTCAGGGTATAGTCCCAGACTTATAGTCAGATACACTATCCGTACAACATGTCAGGATTGAACCACATTCTATTAGCTTAGAGTCAGTCACACTAACAGTGCACCCTGACAGTATTGAACCAAATTCTATTAGCTTAGAGTCAGTCACACTAACAGTGCACCCTGACAGGATTGAACCGCATTCTATTAGCTTAGAGTCAGTCACACTAACAGTGCATCCTAATAGGATTGAACCACATTCTATTAGCTTAGAGTCAGTCACACTAACAGTGCACCCTGGTAGGATTGAACCGATTTTATTAGCTTAGAGTCAGTCACACTAACAGTGCATCCTAATAGGATTAAACCGCATTCTATTAGCTTAGAGTCAGTCACATTAACAGTGCACCCTGCCAGGATTGAACCACATTTTATTAGCTTAGAGTCAGTCACACTAACAGTGCACCCTGATAGGATTGAACCACATTCTATTAGCTTAGATTATTATTATTATTGTGGTTTGGAGGCCCATCGACACATCGAGGTCATTAGGGCCTTGAAATATATTTAAAACATAATAAAATCCCCATAGGGGAGAGATATAATCATTCACCACCTGAGACACTCCATAGGAGTGCTCAAATGGCCTCAAAGTACAATTGAGTGAAACACCTGCTAAAAAAACCCACAGGTGTATCACTCTAAGAAAAAACAAAACAAAAATATTAAAACAATATATTAGTTAAAAAGACAAAACTAACGTGTTAAAATAATTATTTTATTAAAGTTTGTTAAAATGGATAAAATGACAAGACAAACACATTAAAGTATACTAGAATGTTAAAAAGGGTCTCAATATGAGATAAAATCCAGATGAGCCACTTTATAAAAGTGACTCAAATGGCACTAAAAAGATTCGCCTGGCGTATAAAATGGAGTAAACAAATAACTCCTTCAGCGCTGTCGCGTAATAAAAAACGAAGGTCACCTTTAAAATCAAGGGCCAGGCGAATAGGGGCGTATCTGCGACACTCCACCAAAATGTGGTGTACACTAAGGGGAGCATCGCAAAATTCACACACTGGAGGTGGATCCCCTCTGAGTAAAAATCCGTGGGTAAGAAATGTATGCCCGACGCGGAGTCTCGTCACGATGACCTCCTCTCTTCTAGACTTTCGTATAGAAGAGGGCCATCGCGACACACCGTACCTGATGGACCGCAGCTTGTTCTGAGCAGGGGTCGAGACCCACTGCTCGTGCCAGGTGCGTAAGACTCCACGCCGAACATAACCCTTTAGATCTAAAAACATGACACCCAAACTCGCCTCCGGAGGCATACGTGCTGCCTCCTTGGCTGCCTGGTCCGCCAGCTCATTTCCTGGAAGACCAGCGTGACCAGGAATCCAGCAAAAGGCGAGCCGGGTGCTTAATGAATCAATTTTTAAAATTTGTTCGTGAATCATCTGCACGAGAGGATTCCACGAGTAGAGAGTGGACAATGCCAACAGAGCACTCATGGAATCCGTGCAGATGAGGACAGAACGGTGACTACTTCGGTATACAAAACACAAAGATTTAAAAATGGCATATAATTCAGCTGTAAAAACACTGGTTCCATTAGGTAAACCAAATTTAAAATTGGATCCTTCCACAACAAAAGCACATCCCACGGAGACTCCAGAATTAGAGCCATCAGTGTAGATGCGCTCAAATCCGTGAAAGCGAGTGGAGAGGAGCTCATTAAAAGTCCTCTCATATACAAAGTTTGGGGTGGTCGCTTTAGGGAACTTGGCAAGATCAAAATGGCATTTCGGAGGGCGTATTTTCCAGGGAGAAACTCGACCTGGTGATGTGGGGATAGCCTTTGGCAGGACTATCCCACACGTGTCGAAAACAGATAGCATCCGGATCCCAACCGGCCTTGTACTACGCCATTTAGTTTCATACAAGATACGGTTAGGGGGATGAAATACAGGGCGGTATGCAACATTATTTGGTATGCAATGCAGTTTCGACACGTAAGATGCCAGGAGGTAAGACCGCTGGTAAGAAAGAGGGGGCTCACTGGCGTCAGCACAGATGCTGACGACTGGACTGGTACGAAAAGCACCAGTAGCCAGTCGAATGCCAGCATGGTGGACGCTATCGAGCATCTTTAACGCCGAGGGTCTAGCGGAACCATATACAAAACTGCCGTAATCAAGTTTTGATCTCACCAAGGCTCTATAGAGACGCATCAAGGTTTCCCTATCAGCACCCCAAGAGCGACCACTCACAACTTTAAGTAAATTCAAAGCTTTAATACACCTCGCTTTCAGGTCTTTGATGTGGGGGATCCAAGTTAGTTTAAAATCGAATAAAAGTCCCAGGAACCTTACGGTCTCGGAGACAGGTAAAACAACGTTGTTCATTAAAATATTGGGGGCTGGCTGTATTCCACGTAATCTATGGAAGTGGACGAAAGTCGTCTTGGCCGCAGAGAAACGAAAGCCATTACGAGATGCCCACAACCATAGATTGTTTACAGCGAGTTGAATCTGTCGTTCAGCCCTGTGGAGACTTGATGAACTGCAATAAATTGCGTAGTCATCCAAAAAAAGACATGAACGGACAGGTACGTGCACGTTGTCCACGATGCTATTTATCGCGATAGCGAATAACGTAGTGCTTAAAATACTACCCTGAGGCACCCCATTTTCTTGAATAAAATCATCGGATAAGGTGTTGTTTAACCTTACCCGGAAGTGTCTATCAGACATAAAATTAGATATAAAGATAGGGAGGTTCCCCCGGAACCCCCAATTAAACAGGGTTTTTTAAAATGCCGTACCGCCAGGTGGTGTCGTAAGCCTTCTCCAAATCAAAGAAGACAGCCAAGAGGTGCTGTTTATGGAGGAAAGCGTCACGAGCTGCTGTCTCAAGGCGAACAAGGTGATCCACCGTGGATCGGTTACGGCGAAAGCCACATTGCATATTGGATAGTAGATTGCGGGATTCTAGATACCATATAAATCTTTTATTGATCATTTTCTCTAATATTTTGCATACACAACTAGTTAAGGCTATCGGTCTATAACTAGTTGGATCTAATTTATCCTTGCCACTTTTATATATTGGGATAACGGTTGCTTGCCTCCATAGTGTTGGGAATTGACGAGATTCCCAAACACAGTTGTAGAGGTCTAAGAGGAACGCCCGTCCAGCAGGGGACAGTTGGCGCAACATTTCATAATGGAATACCATCCGGGACAGAAGTTGTATTGCCCGCCTGGGACAGGGCATAGGTAAGTTCCTCTTTACTAAAGGGGAGTTATAATCCTCCCCCCGACTTTGGCCAAAATCAATAGTAAGGCGCTCGATGCTGCGCTTATGCACCGCGAACTCGTTAGAGTAGCTCGCAGTGCTAGAAATAGCGGCGAACATCGAGCCCAATACATTGGCGACCTCCACAGGGGAGGAGACAAGCGAACCGTTAGACATGAGGGCAGGTATACTATTAATGGAATTTTTGTTACCACTTAATTTACGTATATTGTCCCAAACCTTAGTTGTGGGAGTGGTAATTGTAAGGGTAGAAATAAACTGTCTCCAAGAATCTCTTCTGCTTTCTCGAATAACACGGCGAGCTCGAGCACGTAGAATCCGGAATGTTTCCAGATTCTCCAAAGTTGGACGTCGATGAAAGAGGCGAAGGGCCCTTCGACGATCAGAAACAGCCAACCGACACTTCTCGTTCCACCACGGAACAGGACGGTGACGCGGATTTGGCGAGGATTTAGGGATAGAAGCACTCGCCGCCGCGATGACCATCGAAGTAAAATGCCCAGCCTTAATATCGACGTCAGGATGTTGGGATTCACCAAATACAGTGAGCTCGCGGTATCGATCCCAGTCAGCACGTTTTAGCACCCATTGGGGTATCCGCGCTGTACTGGGAGGATCTTCAAGTGGTGAGAGCAGAATGGGATAATGATCACTGCCACATAGGTCCGAGTGGACATCCCAAAGGAAGTGGGCAGCGATCCCGGGACTACAAAATGTTAGGTCGATGGCAGAGGATACACCATTAAAGGTAGAGAAGTGTGTCTGGGTCCCGGTGTTCATTAACACCAGGTTTCCCGAGACAAGAATATCCTCTACCATCCTCCCACGTGCGTCAGTAATATTGGACCCCCACACCAGGTTATGCGCATTAAAGTTCCCCAAGATGATATAGGGGGCGGGAAGTTGTATAAAGAGGGCCTCTAAGGTCATCTTAGGAACACGCTCTCCCGGTGGGAGGTAGATGCAACATATTGTTACTTCCAAACGGAGGAGACACTGACAGCAATCACTTTGAGATCAGAAACGATATTAATATTTGTGTGATATATATTGCTTCGTGCGAATATAGCCACACCTCCGCTAGCCCGATCAAAGAAAGGCTTGTCGGTACGATACACATCGTACCCACGAAGCATCGGGTTGTCATTTGGGCGGAAATGGGTCTCCTGCAAACACAAGTTGGAAGGATGCAGGGAAGAAATTTGTTGTTTAATTTCATCTACACGAGCACAGAAACCCCTACAATTCCATTGTAGTAGCGTCATACTTAGTTAATATAATATTTAGTTATCCTCGCAATCAATGTCACTATCCCTTAATAATAAAAATTGTTTCAGGGCCTTTTTAGGTCCTCTTGCCTTTCCCAGTCTCTCCTGGACCTCCCGCTTCAGGAGAGGCTTCGGTTTATTTTGGAGAGACTGGGTAGTTGGATCCTTGCGCGAAGGCTTTGTTAAGGCCTTCGACGCTTTTTTCATATAATTCTTTTCGGCGGTCTCTCGCTGGTCCTTCTTCAAGGCACCAGTGGGACTCGCCTTGGCGGCCTCACCTGTTTCACCACTCATCCCGGCCTCTGAAGGCCCAGAGGCGAGAATGAGCGACTCAACAGTGGCCGCACGCAATTTATTTCCCCGTGGAGGGCTCGGGGTAGTTTCCCGAGGAGGGCTCGGGGGAGTTCCCCGAGGAGGGATTGGGGGAGTTCCCCGAAGAGGGCTCGGGGGAGTTCCCCGAGGAGGGCTCGGGGGAGTTCCCGAGGGGGGCTCGGGGGTGTTCCCAGAGTTGGTCTCCTCGGGGGTACAGGTGGTGGTGGCGACATTTGTGAGGGTGTCGCCACTTGTATTATTTTCTGCATCACCACAGATGATGCCGGCTGTTTTTGTTTGTCTCGAATAGAGATGAGTGGCACAGGTCTTGTAGGAGTCTTTGCAATATTAACTGCGCAGTGGCAGTTAGGGCAATTTATATTTTGGGTGACAATTTGGCTGTAGGAACTTTGAAATACCGGAGCTTGCAATGCAGTATACTCTTTGCGTGCCTGGGCATAAGGGATCTTCCTTTCTGTTTGGATCTCCAGGACTCTTTTCTCTGCTTTCCAATTCGGACAGGACCGAGACCAGGCAGAATGAGGACCCTTGCAATTAATGCAGAATTTAGGAGACTCGCATGGTTGTTCGTGAGCCTCCTGTCCACAATCTGCACAGGTTGGCTTACCACGGCATCGCAGCTTCGTATGCCCAAACTCCTGGCACTGAAAACAGCGCCGAGGGGAGGGGACATACGGCCGGACCCTGAGCACGTGGAAGCCAGCTCGGACCTCCTTTGGTAAGGAAGGAGTGGCAAATGTAAGAATATAACTGTCGGTGTTCTTCACTACATCGTTCCTTTTGATGGTGATCCTATATACTTCGGTGACATGTTGGGGGAAAGCTCCTCACAGATGTCCTCAATGCTTACGCAGTCGAGGTCATAGCAAGTGACCACTCCCTTGCAAACATTGAGGAACCTGTGCGGTTCCACCTTCACCTTTAAATGATTCGTGGGGCTCAACGGTATGGTAGTTATTGCCATTATTTTCGCTGTCTGAAGGTCATTTTCGGTCTGGATCATTATTGTGCCATCGCGCAGTTTTCTAATTGAAACCCCAGACTTGGCAGCTCCACTAATCACTCTTTCGAGGACAAATGGGCTGACACGCCTGAGGTTCTCATTTTCTTCTATTCGAGACATTACCAGGAAGCGGGGCTGAGGCCTCACAGCTTCCTGGATTTTTTCAATTAAAGGGCTGGACGGCCTTACCCGTTTCCGCCTCTTATCTATATTACGACCCTGCGAGGGGCCGGGCAGACAGTTGCCAGCAGTGTTTGGCAGTACGTTGCCAGCGGCGACAATGTTGTCGGCCATGCCATGATTGGGGACAACCTACACAATACTCGGATCGTAGACCCAGGGTGATCCAAGTTGGTTCTACCACATATGGCCCTGTTAACTGTCCCGACGAGAGGCTCTATACGACGCTAGACATGACAACCTTCGCATAGAGCATCGCCGAGAGAGAGGTCGTCGCAGCAAGTGGGTGTAGGAAAGTGCCAATTTTACGTCCGGGCCCTCATGAACGCAACCGATCTTTTCTCAAAGTAGGGTACCCGGTTATTGTCATCCCTAAGGCCCTTCTACTAAGATATTGCAACCGGCGCACTTTCATTTAGGAGCTCAAGGCAGTGGTATCCAATAATAAACAAAGAAGAGCCGGTTAGTAGCCAAGGTCGTCAACGGAAAGGCCAAAGGCCTCTGTGCAGGATGAACGGTGGGGGAAAGGAAGAAAAAGAGAAGGGTAGATAAACCGAAGGGGGAAGGGGGAAAAAAGGGAGAAAGTGAAGGAAGAAGAAAATGACGTGAAAGGAAAGATATAGGATAGGTTTGTCCCACACGAGGTACGTCCTGCACAGAAGCCTCCCCTTTTAGTCGCTTCTTACGACAAGCAGGGGTTACTGCGGGACTATTCTAAACCCCGTCCCGCAGGGGGGTATTATTAGCTTAGAGTCAGTCACACTAACAGTGCACCCTAATAGGATTGAACCGCATTTTATTAGCTTAGAGTCAGTCACACTAACAGTGCACCCTGATAGGATTGAACCGCATTCTATTAGCTTAGAGTCAGTCACACTAACTGTGCACCCTGGTAGGAGTGAACCGCATTCTATTAGCTTAGAGTCAGTCACACTATCAGTGCACCCTGACAGGATTGAACCGCATTCTATTAGCTTAGAGTCAGTCACACTAACAGTGCACCCTGACAGGATTGAACCGCATTCTATTAATTTAGAGTCAGTCACACTAACAGTGCACCCTGACAGGATTGAACCGCATTCTATTAGCTTAGAGTCAGTCACACTAACAGTGCATCCTAATAGGATTGAACCACATTCTATTAGCTTAGAGTCAGTCACACTAACAGTGCACCCTGGTAGGATTGAACCGTATTTTATTAGCTTAGAGTCAGTCACACTAACAGTGCATCCTAATAGGATTGAACCGCATTCTATTAGCTTAGAGTCAGTCACATTAACAGTGCACCCTGCCAGGATTGAACCACATTTTATTAGCTTAGAGTCAGTCACACTAACAGTGCACCCGTATAGGATTGAACCACATTCTATTAGCTTAGAGTCAGTCACACTAACAGTGAACCCTGATAGAATTGAGCCACATTCTATTAGCTTAGAGTCAGTCACACTAACAGTGCACCCTGACAGGATTGAACCACATTCTATTAGCTTAGAGTCAGTCACACTAACAGTGCACCCTGACAGGATTGAACCACATTCTATTAGCTTAGAGTCAGTCACACTAACAGTGCACCCTGGTAGGATTGAACCGCATTCTATTAGCTTAGAGTCAGTCACACTAACAGTGCACCTTGACAGGATTGAACCACATTCTATTAGCTTAGAGTCAGTCACACTAACAGTGCATCCTGATAGGATTGAACCACATTCTATTAGCTTAGAGTCAGTCACACTAACAGTGCACACTGATAGGATTGAACCACATTCTATTAGCTTAGAGTCAGTCACACTAACAGTGCACCCTGGTAGGATTGAACCGTATTCTATTAGCTTAGAGTCAGTCACACTAACAGTGCACCCTGACAGGATTGAACTCAATGTCCCAGGGAAGATTCAGGCACCAAAGTAAAGAAAATAAAATATTTAGGTTCCTACCAGTGAAATGTTATTCCTTTATTTCACTTTGAAAATATATTGGTGAAGAAAAACAAAAGCAATATATGAACGTATAATAACAAAATCATAAAAATTTGAATATCATTCCATTACAAATTCAATTTAGAAACAACATAAGCATAAACAGCATAAGTTTATTCCACACACAATATGGCGAAGGTGAAAAATTTATTCTTTCCATTACTACTTCAATTTCGTTCTTTTCGCTACGCTCTCTTTCTACACGCACCCTGGTTGCCGGGTTGGCTTTAAACGTTTCAAAGTTTGGTCTGGGGAGAATGAATTGCACGGATTGTAGCTGGGCTCGCAGCATGTGGCCTATTTCTGAAAAATCATTATTTCCTCTTAAGGCAGAGAGCCATAATACAATTTAATTTAAATAATATAATATTTAGTTGCGGTTATACTGTAACCAACAGGAAATACTCGTATAGCTTGGCTATTAAATCCATCATGATATGCGCATTTGTAATATTTCCATTGTACTGCCGAGTCGATGGTGATTGCGTTATCTTATAGATCGTAATCTAAATAAATCACATTATATATTGCTGACGATTTCCGCACGTCCATTCCAGATTCTGCCTTAAAATATGGGTGAAGAATGACCTCAACGCAGGACGGCTACTGAATAGCTCAGTTGTTAGAGCATTGGCGTACTTGTTCAGAGATCCTGGGTTCGATTCTCATGGCAAGGTGTTATTTTGCAATTTAATGAATATGATATTTAGATGCAGCTATAAGCGTAATTAAAAAATATAATAGCGTGGCTATTTAACCCTGTATTGAAATTTTACTTTTACAGAGTAATTTCTTACGTATGTAAATTAATGACAGGTTTTATTTAACACGTAAAAAACTTATATTTAAGAGTATCTATATGGGGAAAAAGTAAGAATATATTCGCTATGTATTGAAACAAAATGAAAATGAAAAAATTTGCATTACGATTAGTTTTCTCTATCTAACTCAAATATAATATTTTAAAACGAAAATGTTTCAAATCCAAATCCAATATTTAAAAATAAAAATTGTCAAAATCTAAATCGAATGTTTTAGATTGAGAATGGTCAAAATCCGAATATAATGTTTTGAAATGAAAATGGTTCGAATCCAAATAGTATATTTTATAATGAAATGATATAAAATCCAAATCAAATACTGTATTAGTTAAATTATCCAGATTTTAATTTATTTCATTTAAAAAAACTAAGGCCAATAAACCATACCCAAATAACGAATGTACAGTCTTTTATATATTGCGAGATTCGTGAGTTTATATGGTAAAGTCAAATAATAGATCCATGTGAACTTCTTTAAAAAATTTAAATTATAAACGTTTGAATTTTTAAATTTGAAATTAGAAATAAGTTCCATCGAATCCAGGATTTATTTGTATTTGAAATTTTGAATCCTATAAGAATTTTTCAAAGAATAAAATTTGGAATTTCAAATCAAATCCTAATACTAATTAGCAAGATTCATATTTGGATTTTAAAATTTGAAGATTCGTACAGGTTCGATTTACATTCTGTCCCAAATCGTCTAAAATAGGGTTCTGGGGATTTATGGAAAAGGAATGAAACAATGATGTCAACAATTCAAAAACCAGTCAAAGAGGTTGCTTGTAGAGGATTCAAGCAAAAATAAGGAATGGCATCAGCTGATATATAGGACAACTTGTCAAAGTGACGGTGCAGAGGATTCAAGTAAATATGAATAATGCCATCTAACCTGTATGAACCTTCAAAATTTTGAATTTCCGATGATTCGGATTTGATTAAAATATTTAAGTCTTATTATTGAAAAAATTCGTATTTGATTCAAAATTTCGAATCCGATGATTCGGATTTGATTCAAAATTTTGAGTCTTATTATTGTAAAGATTCGTTTAAAATCTAAATAAATCCTAGATTAGTATTATATGAGTTTAGTTCAAAATCGAATCTATAATTCAAACAGTGGCGGACCTCCATTTTTGAGGCCATGAAGCTTGAATTGCTCCTTCGCAACCAGCAACGAGGTCTGGGTAGCCAATGTTACCTTCTTCAATGGGGTTGGACCACGACTGAGCCCCGCGAATAAAAAAAAAAGCCGCTACATCTCAGAATTTGATTAAAATTGTTCTACTGGATTATTTAACACATAAAAGTCACTGGATTGAATACCAATTTCCTAGTTTATGAGTTATGGAGGGGTGAAACTTAGGGAAATGTTATACTATACATGTATAATGCACTAGATAGCTGTTGCCCGCGGCTTTGCTCGCGTGGAAGTTGATTATATACAAATACGAAAATATACATATGTATTTACAGATTAATTAAAAATATTACGTTACGTTGATGACCATAACTTGACCTCAGATCAAAAATAATGCAAGTCCGATACAAACTTTCACCCCCTTTTTCATCCCTTATTAAATAAAATTTCCAAAATTCCTGAAACACGTATTTATTTGTTTTACGTCAATAACCGAAATACAAAATTTTGTTTATGTAACTTTCAAAATGACGGACTTTCATACATATTATCATCCCCTATTTTGACCCCTTTGGGGTGGAATTTTCTAAAATCCTTTCTTAGTGGGTGCCTACATAACAAAATGAATATACAGTCCGAATTTCATGCTTGTAGCCTTGATAGTTTGCGCTCGGCGATGATGAATCAGTCAGTCAGTCAGTCAGGACATGTTATTTTATAAGTATAGATCATAGAAATATGAAATAAAACATAGAAAATACCTCAGTCAGTATAATATTTTATTTTAGACAGGTATGAGAATATATGCAGCATGAAGTACATTTCACAAAATACTCTAATCTTTATTTTTTCTAACAACATATTATTCAAGTACAGTTTTGTCATATGAGAACTTCCTTGCAGTGTCATTTTCCAGACACAATTATGCACACAAAATTTAAGCACTGGATGACCAAAATCATTTTTTTTTTATAAAAGATAGCTTTGAAAAATTCCTTTCTGCTTCACAAACTCGTGATGGATATTGTCAAGTATAGCTTAAGAGCAGTAGTAATATCGGGGAACAATTTAATAATTAGGGGTTGCTCACAAATAAACTTTGCATTTTATATGGCGTGTTTCCTTATGTTTTCTGGGATTTCTTAATAATGTGCAAATATTCTTTGAGCTGATAACAGTCATTTAGTAATTTGTGGTCAGTATAATCTTTGTATTATGATATTATAGGTTTAATGCTGTTGATATAGAACTTCTGTCCTAAATTTGTCAGCTCCTATCAAATAAGCAACACCACTTGTTCCATCTGAAAACTTCCTTTTAACAATGTGTTTGAAAGAGTCAATAGCTCGAAGTGATCTTCCCACAAACCCTTTGCTTCTGATATATAGTGGTAAATCCTACCGAAAGAAAGTTCTCTGGGTTCTTTAACAAACTAAAGTAAAGATGAAAGCAGAAGATAACCTTCAAATACATTAGAAACCAGGAGCTTGGAGTTTCTTACTTGTTTTGTTGAAAAGCTCCAGGACTTCTTCACAAACGACTGTTAAAACAGCATAATCTAGATTTACCAACTTTTATGGATTATTTGCATCTTTTTTTATAATCAATCAAGCTTCTGTTCTGGGTCTTTAAAAATATGTTTGAGAGTTTATAAATTATCCATTTTTAATTACTCGGACTGCTTCACTTTGTGCAGACCATCTAGTTACACTTAAGCTCGTTGGAGGAAACGGTAGATTGCCATGTGTGTTTAAAACCTCCCATCTTTTTAGATAACCAGAAAAGAAAACATACAGATCCTGCAACATTCCAAATAGTCAACAACTTCAGGTACAGCAGAAACTGTATTTTCTCCAACAAGATCAAGTGAATGGACTGCACATGGTACATAGTCTGCGAACCTGTTGGGTTTTTTTAAAGAGTGCATGCAGCCCTTTATTTTGGATGCATTATCGTAGGACTGACCATAGATACTTTCAAATGAGAGCTTACATTCACCCAGGACATATTGTACTTTACTGAACAAGGTCGTGGATGAATGCTTTTATATCGGTAGAAATGTCAAAAATCTCTCACAGGGCAATACCGAACCACAATTAACAGCTGGTCAACATGTGCCAGGTCAGGTGTAGAGTCAACAATAATAGAGCAGTACTTAGTGTCTAGGTTGTTGGCTTCAAGCCCAAGGAGAAATTACAGAAGAAATGTTAAGACTGTCGTAATTCTCAACATGATGATTGATGTTATTAACACTATTTAAATAGAGGAAGAGAGGTCTACTGTTCAAAAAACTACTAGTGGTAATTTTTCTTTTTGTACTGAGTTTTACTACCCGTTAGGGTTAAATGCTTCATTATTGTTTTGACTGCGTTACAGTTTGTCATTCATTCAATTTCAATAATAAATGCTAATATTGTTAATGGTAAGCTTGAAAAATATAGGTTGGTTCCCTTACATGTGAATTATTCCCGTCAAGTGGATGGTAGGCCTACCTAACTATCCATATAGCCCAGGGATGGCGAAACTTTTCCGACCTGCGTGCTGCTTAGTACTAGCGGAATGTTGACCTACTCTAGTGTGACACCTAATATACATTTTTAATGGGCATTATGAAATCTAATGAATAACTTGAATCAAATTGTAAATATTTTAATAATTCCTACACTTTGAAGAAGGAAATTTTATTAAATTTCCAAAGTTAGTGTCTAAGACAATAGTAATTTCAATAACTTAAAGTAAAAAACCCATTGAAAGTAACACCATCAGTTAAAAAAGGACAATGCATTTATATTGAAGATTATGACATCATGCTCTACGTCACCTCCGAGTTTACCTTGTGTAACGCTAGAGGTCAGGTCAGGCGGTCCTACTCGCCAAATTCCACGCGGACGGGACCAGGGTTCTTATCCAAGCCCTTGCATCTTGCATCTAGACCATGGAGGTTCATTGGGGTAACCGTTTACAGAACAGTTCTCGACATTGAATCTACTTTAAACGGGGACTTCAGTAACTCGTTGATGTGTTGTTAATAAATTAGTCAAACTTACGCCAAGTGTTGTTTTTTAATTAACATTAACATAACTTCAACAACCTTGATCACGGGACAGGGCAAATGTTTAACAACAGACAGTCCGTTTCCAGGACATCCCATAACGTGGAGAGATTGGATTTGAACTGAGAAGGAATAACATATTTCAAGGTAGCAGATCAAACAATGAGTACATGAAGGGACTTAATGGGACACACGACTGCTTCATGTGCTTAATGTGCTTCTCTCTCTCTCTCTCTCTCTCTATATATATATATATATATATATATATATACATACACACACACACACGACGTTGGAAAAAGTTTTCTTTATAGTCTTTTTTTTATATATATCATCGTTTCACAGACTTGTCATATTTGACATTGCCGTTTTAACATTTGTGTCCACCTGTAAAATGTAAGGTAAACTTGATTCATTCAGGGAGAAATTAGTTATGTTATGACTAATGAATGCATCATGATTGACAAACCAAAACACTGAACCTTTACAGCCTGAAACAAACGACAAAGACTCGGTCAAATATGCCATTATCTGTTCTCATGAGCTCACCCGTTATTTGTCTTGAACATATTATTTATTTAGACAAATATCGAGTGAAGGACAATAGCGGTATGTTAGGTTCTGAGTTACCAATAAAACTTTTGGCGAAGAGATATTCTGATTACACATTTCTGCCCAGTAACATGATCACCATTTAAAAATAATATCAATGTCCGTATTGACTGAGCAAATTGACTGTGCGCGATTTTGTTGATTGAGCTGATACGCCAATAAATGGTTCCAAACAAACTTTCTACAGAACAAACTAGGGGAAAGGTCTCCCAAATTGATTATAAACAAATATTTAAATAGGAATAATAATGTATTTACAACGAAACGTTAACGGTAGGTAAAATTGAACTCTCAAATCATTGTTAAAAACAAAAATACATTTTAAGATAGTCTGTGCTATTTACGCTTTTGATTAGTTACTATTGACATTGTTGGTCAAAATGTAATTATGATTCGATAACTCAACTTTACACAATGCACACTCTCCCATTCTCTCGGCAAATCTCGTTAGTTTGTATCAATGGTTGTTCGGATGGCAGCACGGACGATCCAGCAAGCTCTGTCTGTGGAGGTGAATGCTCTCTAACATGGTATGGCCACGTTTAATACCGTTACCAAGATAAAGTTTCCCATGTTAAATATATTTACGTTTTATTCGGCAAGTTATTTAGATAGAACATTGAAACAAAAACCACAAATTCTTATTTTGTTCTAAAAAATAGTCTTATAAAGTCACCAAATTTGTATTTTTATATTGAAGTAGTTTTTTTTTGTAAACGCATTTTTTAAATGGTCTACAGCCTAGGCTATCTGGTTTGTTCACTCAAATGTCTTATAGGAGTCATCCTGCCAGGATGTGGATTTAAAAAAGTCCGTGGAAGCAAATGTCTGGCTAAAATAGGAAACAAGAAACAGGTAATTTTGTAATGCAAATCAATGCTGCCTGGGAGCAAATAGTATAGTGGGTGTTTATACTCGTCATCAGAAGGTGGAAGTGCTATTAACAGATAATATAGAGGTTTTTAAGGGTAAAACTACCTATTTTCTGGCCTATCTTTCTATTTCGTACATTGAGGTTCAAGTGTGATAGAGATTAGTGTGCTTAGTTACGTCAAGTTAAGAATATTAAAAAAAAAAAACTCCATTGCTGTTTGCAGGCTATTCGTATTTACACACCAGTGGGGTAGTCATGAATATGGTAGAACATCTCAGATATATACTCCCATTTTCGTGGAGGGTTTATGAGGAACTTTATAGGAGGAAAACAACTCTTCTTTACACCTGTCCGGATTAGAATTCAGACCACTCCATTACCAACATTATTTATTATTTAATATATTTAGTAAAGAACACAACCTGTACAATCTGTTCTTATCGACATTTTTCTTTGAATGATTACTTTGTATCTTACCTTCTTAAAATGTGAACTTTAATCAAATTTGTTAAAAGCGTTTTAGAACAAATACATATTTATTCTTTGAGTAAAGTTCCCATAATTCACGTTGTTTGATCGTATTCATCTTGCTGCAACTCCTAATCCCTAAACACATTTTTAAAAGTCCGTCCTAAACGTTTAGGTGTTGAAGAAGTGCACCTACACAGACACGGCATGTCAGACAATATTGCTCGGAATAAAAAGGACCTTTTCGTCAAAATCGAGATTGATTCTTCCGGTCACACCGGAGTTTCTCTATTTTGAATGCATGAACTGTTCTGACTGTTCGCCTGTGTACTAATTACGCTAATGTGTTAGGAATGAGTAAGTTTGATTTGAGAGAAAAATGTACCCACATTTGCGCGGAGAGTTAAACCCCATTTAGGAAAGATCTCAGTACACCCAACTGGGATTCAAACACCGATCTCACCGTCATTGGCAGTCTAGTCTATTGCGAGAGTGACGCCTTAGACCATTGGTTCTTAACAATATGGTCTCCCGAGCCCTTTACACTCACAAAAATTAAGACCGAGCCCCAAATATATTTTGTTTACGTGGGTCATACCTATCGATACTAACCGCACGAGAATTTAAAACTTTGACGATATTTTTGATGTACAGGGTGTTTCTGGAGGAAAGGTCAATATTCCGGGAGGGCATTCTAAATAAAAAAGAGTTTAAATGAACAAGTGTCCTATTTTGAATAATTTCCTAGCTATTTTAACGTATATTATTTTGAGTTTAACGTGTGTTTAACTGTTGTGACAGATTGTAGAAATATTATTAAAAACACTACCCGGAATTCTATCCATAGGAAACCGCCGAGTGTATTTTTCAACATCAGCTGTAGAACTAACGATGCAGAAGCCGTAAAAATACAACAAATTTGATATTTGTGAAGATGTGTGAAACAATTTTAACAACAATTTTACAATGTCATTATCAGCCGTCACAACAGCCAAGCGACGTTTCACGCCGATACGCATGCTTCAAACAGTGGTGCATTACGAAGGGGCGGAAGGGCATTATTGCGTGCTAAATTATAAATAATGTACAATAACAATGCACATTCAAATATATATCTCTCGGTAACCGTTCGAAATAGGACACATGTTCAAATAAACTTTCTTTCATAAAATGACCAAAACTATGAATGCCCAGAATGTTGATCTTTCCTCATGAATCATCCTGTATACATAAGAATTAATTTAATTTAAATCATAAACAGTTTGATTATATTAATAAAATGAAGATTTTGTTTGTCTGTTTGTCACGAGCATTGCGCGATATCTAACACACGCACAAACACAAACATGCGCGACTCTAAACTGGAATTCTAAAGGTTTGATTACATTTTTTAAATATATTAAAAACCGGATCAGAAGAAATAAAACTAAGAGATTTTTTTCCGTTTGTTTGAAGCAAAAAAAAAAGTGCTTGCTCGGGTACTTCTGCGTCTTAAATAATACAACAATACTTATTGAAGATAACAATCCTTTTTTTTAGTGATAAGAGAGGCATTGTTTAGAATTTTTGCAAAGTTCTTTGTTGTCTTGCTCAGTATATTACAACTAGATTCACATGTACGCTACTGCATTCAATCTGTTTCGTTATTTGGTTTTGGTCGATATGTGGTCGGAGAAGGCAAGAGTATTTTTAACCAGTTTTATCGACAATTGTGGATATGCTTTTTTTTATACCGCACCAAAATTCCGTAAAAGCCTGAGAATTCACTTGAATAGAGTAAACAAAATACTAACAGTTTTTAAATGCAACTAGAATTATTTTACTATTGATCAATGGTTCATTCGGATTAAGGAGTGAGGGGTACTTTTCAGTTAGGGGTTTAGTTGTTGTATCGTGACATCTGTTTTTAACTAATGGGAAGTTGTCAAGCTCACGGTGGCGGATAAAGTCAGCTAAAATTTTAAATTTCGTTTAAAAGTTCGAATCTTATCATTGGCAACATAATATTTGTTGTTTTCCTTGGAGTGAGAGACACACTTGTTCATGTTTGTGAAAATGTCAGACAAATACCCAAGAAGGAATAGCCGTAGTTTCTCTCTAAGTTATTCTTTCAAGTAAAACCAGTGTTCTGTGAAATAAATTGACTAGTTCAGCTCCAAGCTCAAACAAGCACACAAGTGCCTTCTCTCGATATATTACTGATTTATAAACAGTGTGTAGTGTTATTGATTTAGAGACAGTGTGTTGTTCTATTAATTTAGAAACAGAGTGTGTGTTATTGATTTAGAAACAGTGTGTTGTGCTAGAAACAGTATGTTGTGTTATTGATTTAGAAACAGTGTGTTGTGCTATTAATTTAGAAACAGTATGTTATTATTATATTAATTTATAAAAAATGTGTGTTATGCTATTAATTTAAAAAGAGTATGTTGTGTTATTAATTTAAAAAGAGTGTGTTGTGTTATTAATTTATAAACAGTATATTGGGTTAATAACATATTATTTATAAATTAATAATTTAGAAACAGTGTGTATATGTTATTAATTTAGATAGAGTGTTGTATTATTGATGTAGAAACAGTATATGTATGATTGTATAAATGATTTAAAAACTGTATGTGCTTGTGTCATTGTTTTCTAAATGGTTTGTATGTTTGGTTTGTGTATGTGTATGAGAGTAAAATGTAATTATTTGATAAAGCAAATATATTTCAGGGAATAACCAAGTTCTTGATAAATTACATGGTATTGTTTTTTGTGAATATACAAGATTTTATCTGTCCTGCCGCAACTCTTCGGTCATGTGAAGGCTATAAAGTGTGTTGACCTGAAAAAGAATAAAACCAATAAAACTTAATGGGATTTGTGATATAATTCATGATAGTCTAGAATGATCTCTAGCGTTTTATACATACACATACGACTAAAATGTATACCAACAAAAAAGTCTTCTGTAAATTCAAAAGAAGATATTTTATTTTAGAAATGAGTACTAGTTTTTGGATTAAAGTCTTTGTCCACATCAAGATTTGTATGTTATTTGGGTAGATACACTATTATAATTATTGTTTTTGATTTTTATAAATAATTAAGTATTAGCTAAAATCTAGTCTACCAAGTTGTAATGCAAATTAGTCTCAAATTAATTTTAAAAATGAAAAGCAAAAATTGTATCTAAAAAATCTCGTAAATTTATAAAAATAGAAAAAGTTAGTTAAAACACAAAACACTTTAAGTTGATTTGACATTTAATTCATAACTCCATCTTCATGTAAACACTGAATTCTTGACGGATTACACTATTACCATAATTATATTATATTATTATTGTATTATCTTAAACTATGGGTTTTTAGGGGTCGCAGCAAACATTGACAAGCCTAATAAACTTAAATATTTATCATAGAAAAAATCTATACCACATTACAACCCTTTCATTCTATAGTTGTTAAGTTTATTTTTAGAAATAAATGTCATACGGCACGGTTACACGAACACAATTTTAAAAATCATGCGTATATTTAACTAAGACAAACTAATGTTTTCCATTGGTTATCTGCATTTATAAAGTTGGTAGTCTATAAACATTTAGTTAATAATATTAAATATAACTGCATGTATGCTTTTTTTTTGCAACAAATATGTTCATTATTAATATAACTCATTTAATCCTAAACTGCTAAGAAACTGAGACCAGAGTATAAATTTACGCAACTTTACTTAATTTAATCATTACTTCCCGGGGTCGCTATTCGTTTTGTCATTTTTAAAAGGGGTCTGGAATAAAAATAAAGTTTAAGAACCAGTGAGCTATACCAAGGTGGAATAAGATAAGGTAAGCTTGTCACCTTACAGGATAAATAAAAGGTACATCCTGAAAGGTAGCAGTCTTACCTTGTCTGATCACACTATGGTACAGCTTACAAGATAGGGTCATGGTGTCTTCAACCTTTTAAGGTCAAAGGCCAAAGTTTCTGTATCGTGTTGTCTCGCGGGCCACAACATTGTGCCGACAATATTAGGATTGAATAGGATACGTATTATTATTATTATTATTATTATTATTATTATTATTATTATTATTATTAGCACCGCGTCTTACTACCCGTTCGGGTTATACGCACTTACGCTAATGTGTGATGGTAGGGTAGTTGTGAGATGAAATGGAGGACCTACAGTTTAATGTGGATCCGAACCACGGTGGAGGCCAGGCATACCACACATTCACAAGTTGTAATTAATACACGTCTTGTCAGAGGTGAAGGAAGGGTTTGGTAATCAGATAAATCTGTGCTGGGACGAGGATTGAACCCCGGACCCCAGCACAGAAGTCCGACACCTTACCCTAGACCGCCAGGTCACCTAGGATACGTATTAATACTCACATTAGCTCATACTTATACACCTAAACTCACACTAGGAATTAGGATTGTCCAAGGAGGTGAAATTTCGGATTTCTCATGAAGAAAGTTCTCTGTTGTTTTTCCATCGTGATTTGTTTTGTGCATTAGAGTTGCCATTTGCCGGTTCAAAGTATATTTTGTATAAACACGTGTTTATTTTATGAATTGATTACGTAAAATATATAATATGTGTATATGTTTTTGATGAGCCAGCCAGCAGCGCGTTGAAGACCGTCAAGACGAGGCTGTACCTTGATGGGTAAACCAAGTGTTTCTCTACTCCTGTACAGTTGGATCTTGCCAGCGGCAGAATAAAGCCGGCACAGAGTCGTCGGTGGCTGTGATAGCGTCAAGCAGTCGCTCTCCATAATATACCGTTTTAAACTAAGAGTGAAGAATGAGTCAGAGCAGGGGACGAATCCTGGATAACTCAGTGATAAAACATTGGTGCGCTAAGCCCAGGTCCCGGGCTCGATTCCAGGTTCCTTTTTTCAACTATTTAATGTAAAATAGATGGCTGAGCATTATGAGTAATCCCGTAGGGAAAATGATTATTTTAAACATGTATGTATAATAAATGAATATGGACCCCCTTCGGTGGTCACATGGTCTAAGGAGTCACTCTTGCAATAGAATCTACTGCTGATGACGGGGGCACGGAAGTTCCTATTACGGTCGGGTGGGTTACTAAATGGCTTTTCACTCTCTCTCCACGCAAATGCGGTTACACTTAATCTAACTTACATATTCATAACCCCTAACACATTAGCGTAATTAGTACATATGCATATAACCTGAACGGGTAGTAAGACGCGGTAGTAAACACAATCTCGTGCACCTTCACAAAGGTGTGTGCACGCAAGGCCGTAGTCAGGGGGGTTTTGGAGGTTCAAACCCCCACCCCGAAATTTAATGAACAAAATATATATGGCTTTATTTATGGTTCAAACAATATCAAAATTAAGGTACAATTACAAATTAAGCATTTTCAGAGAGCGTCTAGAGGGGTTTAATATTTAAAAAATGTTCTAGCCTTCAGCAGTTGTGGTGTTATGTTGCTATAAAAAACACTTCAGATAGCTTCTAGAGGTGTTTAATTTTTATAATTTTTCTAGCCTCTGGCAATTGAGGGATGTGCCCAGCAAACCCCCTGAAATTATTGACTGGCTACGGCCTTTTGTGTGTGTGTGTGTGTGTGTGTGTGTGTGTGTGTGTGTGTGTGTGTGTGTGTGTGTGTGTGTGTGTGTGTGTGTGTGTGTGTGTGTGTGTGTTGTGTGTGGTACGCAATAAAATCTCAGAGTTCTCGCACCCTAATGTTTATAATAAATCTTTTTTTTACTAAAATAAATCAAATATTTCTCCGGTAGAAACATAAAGATTAATTTTCGGTAGTATAGACAGTGGTTGAATATTTGTTAAATTCATAGCGGCATTCATTATATGACAAACTTTTTAAAAGAAGAGAAAAAATTATTATTAAATTCTAGTCTCCCTTGATAGATATTCAAGAAATTTTGAGGTCAACACGTGAAGAATATTAAAACTCTCTATGTTTCTACTGGAGAATTATTTGATTTATTTAGACCAAACAAATGTTTTGCCATAAAAACTGCAACAATACCGCCCTTAATTCACGCTCCCTACATTCCAACATGAATGAACATCGGCCCTACGTCAATCAACCTGTGAGTGACCCGTCCACTCACAGTGACGAGTGTCATCAGAGGTCTGCAACCCGCTGAGCCATGAGTGTATTCAGAGTGGCGGCGAGGAACTGGACTGGATCGTGGCGTGAATCTCTAACTCGAGGATGGTTCTGTATTCAATGTCCATGATCTTCTCTTTCAATTCCTCTCCCGCCCTTTCAATAAAAGCCGCGTGTGCTGGCCGGCGCATTTCAAATGAAGCCCGGATACTGCCCAATAAACATGGCCGATAACACAGAGAGCGGAGTGAAATACTTTTTTCTGTGAAAGAGGGGACTTGATGGAAAAATATATTGTATACATTTATAGCAATTCAATATTTTATTTTTTTTCCCGTAAAAAACAACAACACAAGTTTATGTTCTCATTTTGTTTTCACAACATAAATTCGAGTTAAGGAATCGGATGACGAGTACCTAGGAGAGAGAAGGCGTGTTACACACAACCTAGTGACACTATTTGTAACTACTTTATCATCCGCCCCGGTGGTCGCATGGTCTAGCGCAGTGATATTCAAACTGAAGTACGCGAAGACATCTTAGGGTGTGGGTAAAATTCAATACATACAGTATATGAACTTGTTCAAAGTGTTGGCCAAAAAGTTCGTGAAAGACGTCACTTCCCAATTTCAGAGCTATTGTGTGATCTTCTCCATATTTCTCGAACCGTTATGTACGAGATCATCACAGGTAGACTAGGCTACCACAAGTTCTGTGCAAGATGGGTTTAGAAAATGCTTATCGATGTATATTTTATGAGCTATTTTTAGAATTCTAGGCCACAAAACTTCAAGATACATCATAATCTCGATATAGAAAATTATCACCGATAAATTAAAAACAAACAAAACAATCGTGTGCGCTTGTCTCTACAAGATTATGAAAAGGAGCTTAACAAGTCGCTGACCTAAGGTCCGAGTTAACTTCGTTGATCCCAGCTTGAAACCCTGAGCAATCCCAAACCACAACCGATGAAACTTCACAACTAAATTAAATACAATCCATCTTGCTAATAAGTGGTTATATGATAATTAACAAACAGTAAAAATGTACATATATAGGGCAACAGTAGTTTACAATATTGAAAAGTTATACAGTGAACATATTTGTTAAAGAGCCCTTGTTAGGTTACAACCATATTAAAACATGATACACGGCAATAATAGGCTCTTATTAACTAAAATACATATCACAATATTATATTATTTAAGTTTTCAAACAATCCAAAAATACCTTAGTAATAATAATATTTTTGTCTCACGACACTCCTTTAGCCAGTGAATTTATACCGTCTTAGCAAGGACTATCATAATTTACATTATATAATTTTTGAATATTGTAAATTGCTGTGTTTCCCTTTATGTATATTTTGACTGGCGCTAAATATTATATGGCCACTTATTAATAAGCTTGATTCTATTAAATTTATTTTTATACTTTCATTTAATTGTTTTCCCTCTCAACATTTTAAAATCCCTTCTGACTAAACTTAAAAAAAAAGTTTCATAGATTGAATATAATTTTTTTTTAAACATCAAGCCACGGAACTCCAATCCCAATGCGCGGCAATGCTCTCTCTACCTCTGGAACTATCCAGGAACAATCCCGTGGTCAGTGTGGACTCATGGACTACTTGGAACTGCCATAGCACGTGGCTTGACTTCATGCCTCGCCTCGTACAGGTTTAAAGATATGACTGCGTATAAAACATCCCTTCAACTGTGAATGAAGAATGACCTTGAGCATGAGACGAACTCAAAGACAGATAATTAGAATAAATAAATATTATTAGAACAAAAGAAACAAAGTTTGTGGCATCAATGTTTGCATTTCGAGTCCAGTGTGCTTATCTTTAAAGCAAAATACAATGAAACATATTCGCTTTAGTTCTTCTTTATTTTTCTTCAAGTTCCGCCACTCGTAAAAAATAACACCGGCAAATCGAATGTTTCTGTTTATCTCTCTCCCCATTCTTAGCAAGGAATAAATCAGAGCCTGTTTAGTTTTATTGTTCTAAAGGCTTTTAATTATTTTTATTAAATTTCACTCATTTAAAGAGGAAGCATCAATGAATAGCGCATTGAACTCGAAAGTAACAATATGGATTATTATATATTTTTTGTAATCTCTTACAAATGCTTCTCTTCTAATGAATTAACTGTTGACCAATTTCATTTAATGATTATGTATGTTTTTTATCTACATATAGCCCACTTTATTAATATTAATGCATAATTATCAAAACTGTGACTACTTTTCTTTGAGAAATATACATAAAGTTTGCACCGGTGGTCGCATGGTCTAACGCGTCACTCTCGTGATAAACCAGATTGCTGGTGACGGGGAGATCAAGGTTATGATCCTGATAACCTGTACTGGATGTAGTTTTTCCTATAATGTTTATCGTTCTCCCTCCACGCAAATACGGATGCATTTCCTTTTAAATTCTAACTTCCTTATCCCTTTTCCATGAGCATGGGTAATGTATGGGTATAACGTGAACGGGTACTAACACGTTTAAGGGGTAGGAGGACAACATACATAGTAGGCTGATTTCTTTTTCTAATTTTTGTTGTTCTTGTATTACGATATTTAAGATATCAATTGCTATCCGAAAACTTAAAGATGGCGTCCACATATTTTTTCTTCTGGATAATTGTCTCTACTGCATACAGAGTTCATCCTGTATTCCTAATATTTTCGAAGGTATCATTGACTGTCATAGAATAACAATGAGTTTTTTTTTTACATCTACTAGTGTTTCTAGCCTGTGGCCTGCTAGCCTGTCTTAGCTTCATATGCTTTATCTAACTTAAGACTAGGACAGGCACAACATCCAGTCCCCAGGCGTTAATTCATCCCTGTGAAAGGAGAAACCGTCATTTCCCCAATGATAAATTTCTCGGCCATGCTGGGAATCTAACCCAAGACCCTTAGCTCAGTAGACAACACGCTACCTACTGAGATAAGGTGTCGGATACTGATATTGAGTGACTCAGAAAAATGTGTATGCTAAACTTGAAGTTGTAACCCGGTCTCGTGTGTACATGTCAGAGGTTTAAAACTCCTGGCTGTAGACTTAGAGATCCCGGGTTCGAGTCACAGCTGGTACTGGGGGGATTTTCTCAAAGGGGAAATATTTACTATGGTCACCGAGGTTTGGTTAATTAGGCTAAAGTAAGGCTAAAAGCTTCCTTTACTCCACCCCGTCATAATCACTATTATTTTTATTGTTGTTGTTGTTGTTGTTTAAAGGCCCATCGACACAGTGAGGTCATTAGGCCTTGACATTTAAAGATACAGTAAAATTTTTATCGAAAAAAAACAATATGAGAAAGTAACCATTTGAAACACTCCATTGGAGTGCTCAAAATGTGCTATTAGAATGTTTTTTAAGTGATACCTGTTAATAAAAAAAACCACAGGTGTATGCACTAAATTAAAAATACAAAACAAACATTTTAAAATATAATAAGTTAGTTAAAATGACGAAACAAACATACTAAAATATAAAATGATAAAAAGACCAAACAAACATGTCAAAGCATACTTAAAGACGTGTTTAATAAAGAAAACAACACATTAAATAAAGTACACTAAAAATGTTAAAAATAAACTCAATATAAGAAAAAATCCAAATGAGCCATTTTATAAAAGCTACTCAAATGGCATTAAAAAGATCCGCCTGGCGTATAAAACGGAGTAAACAAATAACTCCATCCGCACTATCGCGTAGTAAAAAAACGTAGGTCACCTTTAAAATCAAGAGCCAGACGGATAGGGGCTAGTTTGCCACACCTCCACCAAAATGTGATGCACACTAAGGGGAGTATCACAAAACTCACACACTGGAGGTGGATCCCCTCTTAGTAAAAAACTATGGGTCAATGAAGTACCCGACGCGGGGTCTCGTCACGATGACCTCCTCTCTTCTAGACTTTCGTTTGAAAGGGGGCCAAACCCCGAACACCGCCCTGATGGACCGCAGCTTGTTCTGGCAGGGTCGAGACCCCCTGTCGTGCCGGTGCGTAAGACCCCCACCCGAACAAAACCCTTTAGATCTAAAAACATGACACCCGACCCCTCCGGAGGCAAGCTCGCGCCCCTTGTCCCTGGTCCCCATTTCTTTTCCTGGAAGAACGTGACCAGGAACCCAAAGCAAAAGGCACCGGTGTTAATGAATCATTTTTTGTAATTTGGTCATGTATCATCTGCACGAGGGGATTCCAGGGATAGAGTGGACAATTTGCCAACAGGCATCTTTGGAATCCTTTTGCAGATGATAACAGTTTACGGTTACATTTACGAATAAACAAGAATTTTTAAAATAGCGGTCTAGTTTCAAGCGTAAAAACACTGGATTAGCAGGTATGCAAATTTTTAAAATTGTTTCCCTCCAAACAAAGGACATCCCACGAGGCCCCACACTTTGAACCATCCATTTTAGATGCGCTGAAACACCTGAAATGGAGGGAGGGAGCTTTTAAAGGCTCTCTATATAGCTTTTGGGAAAGTGGTCGTTTTGGGGAAATAGGGAAGATAAAAAATGCTTTTCGGAAGGTGTTCATTCCAGGGAGAAACTGGACCTGGGATGGGGGGATACCTTTTGGGCAGGATACTTCAACATTCGGAAAACCGATAGCATCCGATCCCAACCGCCTTGTACTCGCCTTTTGGGTTTTCATACAAGACAAGGTTATGGTAGAAACACAGGGCGGTAGGAACATCTCTGGCATGCAATGTAGTTTTGATAGGGTAGGATGCCAAGGGCATTATTGACCACGACGCAAAAGAATTTGCGACCGTTAGCAGAGAACGCAGACTTTGCGTCAAAATTTATTATGCCGACCACTTTGCGAAAGCAAAGTCCTTGCGAGCGCAAATATTCTCTAAAGCGGGGACGCTAAGTTGGGGCAGACTTTTACTTTTTCCTTTGGTTTGCGTTACGAGGTTATGTTTGCTGTTTTTGTAATTTATTACGTTTTTGTGCTACATTATTTAACTTGCCATCTCATTAGCCAATATAATTACCTCAAAACCTTTTTTGTGGTGTTTCACATAATCTAGCTTTAAATAGGCCTAATCATAATGTAGGCCAAGAGTTGGGATAGTACGCTTCACTGAATGTATTTTATTTGAAAAAAACACTTTTCAAAATGCATTACTATTCCCATCAATAGACTGATAATTCAGGTGAAAAATAAAACGTGGGCCTAATATGTTTAAGATGCCTCAACAAAACTTTAATGATGTAATCATATTTAAATTGAATCTTTACATACAGAAGTAGGCCTATGAAATATCGCAGCCAAATTGGAAAAACTAAATAGGCCCTAGCTTAATATTTGCATTGCGGTTTGGTTGGTTTGGGCCTAGATTTTTGATCAAAAAGGTTTACCAAATTTATCTGAAACCAATAATTAGCCGGGAACATACGAGCGTTGTTCAACGGACGTTTTTTTTTTGACGACGTTATTACCTTGGTCACACAGAACGTTAGTATACCCGAAAAACCAATTGATAAAAAATGGACGATGTTGAACCGGGTTTATCATTTATGCTGCTTTTCAGAATGCTAAAAAAAAAGGAACCAAAGAAAATGGTGGGTGCACCCAATAAACAGTGAAAAGACTTTTACAAGGTGCATTTTAACCACTATATGGGCGTCTTAGGGATGACGAAGAAAAGTTTTTCAATTTTTTTCGTATGTCCCAATCCTCCTTTGATGAATTGTTTGGCAAAATAAAAAAAGGATTCGCATCAGAATACTAATAATCAAAAATTTGCTCCACTAGTTCTGTCCCATTGAGGGTTTTGGAAACATACACATTAGGATTTTTATAAATATATAATCAATTTTACACATACTTTGTGGGAAATTCTCTATTATTAGAAGGAAAAAAAAAGAAACATTTTAATTTTTGGTTATACTTTTTTTATGGGCTAATTTATTAATACAAAAAAAGCTAAAAATTCCAATTTATGTTTTTTATTATGATCTTTTAAATAGTATTTGATTAAAATCAATCTCTGATATCAAATGTTCCTATATCCCCTTATAAATTACTTCAAAAAATTGCCTCTCAAAATGGGTCTCAAAAGGACGTCAAATTGACGGTCGTGTGTCTGGATCAGTACTGTCACTAATATGCTACAACGTCCTGTGCCACTGTTCAACGTACGTTGTAGCATGTCTCGTCCGTCAAGGCGTTGTGCGGAACGTTAAATTGTACGGACGTTGTTCGTGTGACTGGTTTTCATTTAATTCAATATATACAAAACACGTTCAAAGGACGCCACAACGTCCGTTTTTTAAAAACGCTCGTGTGTTCCCGGGCCTAGTTAAAGCTATTATACGAAGTGAATAAAATTTCAAACAACTCATTAAAAGAAATATAATATCCTTGTATTCTTAATCACTTAACTAAAGTCTTAATAATTTTCCCTTTTAATTAAAAGATGCTTTTTTTTAATTTTTTGCCATCCCCAAACCACCCCCTCTCGTTCACTTTTTTTGTTAAAATTAGTTAAAAGGGCGACTAACATTAAGTTGTCGAAAAAATTTTTTGTGTGAACACAATTTTTGGGGGATCTTGAACGCCCTTTTTATCAAAAATTTAATTTAATTTTTTTTTCTAAGACCTTAACCAAACCCCATATTTGATTCAATCTCAAACGTGGGAAAACCCCTTTTTTAACCCCTGTAAATTAATAAAAAATTTTCACAAATCGGGTATATTTTGTTCAGGGGGGGTACTGTATAGATAGGAATTTTCTTTATCTAACCCCAATTCAATCAAAAAAAATAACAATTTTAAAAAACCCCTTTCTGTAAAAGGGCCCATATCTTTGAACCTTCAATTTTTGGGTTGGCAAAATCGGGACGGGTTTTTTTAAAAAGGCCTACTAAGGGAAAACCAAAATACAAAAAATTTTAAAATACTGTTTTATAAATTTTTGTTTTTGAAACAAAAATTTTTATAAGGGTTTTGTTTTTTAGTAAAAGTTAAAAAATTTTTTTAAATTAAAAAAAGGGGCCCAAAAAATAAGGGAAAACCCACATTAAAAAACGGGTTTAAATTATTTTTTTAAAAAATATAATAAAAAACACCCTTTTTCCATTTTCAACAATTTAAAAAATTTTGGGAAAAAAAAGGGATTGGGTCGTAAAGCAAAAAAATCTTTCCAAAAAAAAATTGTTTCTTTATTACCAACTTCTCATAAATAATTTATTTATTTTCCCCGTGTGACATTACTAATTTAATGCATAGTCATATGATTTTTTTTTACCCACAATATGGTTTTTGTGAATTGGGAAAAATTAGGGTATTTTTTTTCATTTCAAAACGTAAACAAACCCAAAATTAAACAATTTATTTATTTAAATTTAAACTAGGGGTTTAAAACGTTCTTGCAAAATGTGGGCTTTTTGATCAGCTGTTTTTGGGAAAAAAAAATTAAAAAGAATAATGTTCAGTTTAAAGAACACCAGCATTTTGGAAAAAAAAATGTACCTTTTTTCTAGCCTCTAAATTCTTAAAAGGGAAAATTCTTTGGAAAAGGGTTGCCAACGGTTTACGCAAATGATGTTATTCTTTCGAAAACGCCCAGAAGCAAAGCAAAACTAAAAAATAGCGGGCGTACAAAAAGGGGGTGGTCATAATAACCCAAAAGTATATTTTTCCTTTAAAGCGAACTAACTTTCGGGGCAAAAAACTTTGCGGGCGAATGGGCATAATGCCCTGCAGCAGTGTTTTATTACCACGACGCAAAAAAGAAAATTTTCGACGTTAGAAGAGAGACCTAGACTTTGCGTCAAAAGTTTTTAGGCCGACCACTTTGTGGGAAAACAAAGCCTTGCGAGCGCAAATATTTTTCCCATAGCGGGGGGGGGGGGGGGAAACCCCCCCCCCCCTAAGTTTTTTTCAGACATTTTACTTGTCCTTTGGTTTTCGTTTTCGAGGTTTTGTTTGCTAGTTTTTTTAATTTATACGTGTTTGGGTTAAATTATTTTTAAAATTCCATCCCCATTTAAACCCAATTAAATTACCTCAAAACTTTTGTGTTGTTTCACATAAAACTGCTTTAAAAAGGCCTTTTATCATAATTTTAGGCCAAGGGGGGTTGGGATAAATGAAAGTATTTTATTTGAAACAAACACCTATCAAAAAAGCATTACTATTTACCATACACTGGGTAATTCAAAAAGATAAAAAAATAAAACGTAGGCCAAAAATGTTTAAGATCCTCAACAAAACTTTAATGAAGGGAATCTATTTTAAATGAATCATACTTTCAGTAGTAAATTTTTTTTCCACATTAAAGTTTAGTTTTTAGACCTCTGAAATATTCACCCAAAAACTGGAAATAAAAATAAATAGGCCCCGGGTTAATATTTCATGCGGTTTTGGGTTTTGGCTTTAATTTTTTTTTCATTTAAAAAGGGTTTTCTAAAGTTATTTTGAAACCAATAAAATTTGTTTGTTTAAAACCCATTATAAAAAAGTAATAAAATTTCAAACAACTCATTTTAAAGAAATTTTAAAATCCTTATATTCTTTAAAACACTTTAAATAAAGTTTTTAATAATTCCCCTTTAAATAAAAGATTTCATTTTTTTTTTTTAGCCATCCAAACCAACCCCCTCATTCACTTTATTTTTTTTTCTTAAATGGCGACTGGGCCTTAAGGGTTTAAAGAAAAAATTCCAAATGTGAAAAACAATTTTCGAGAAAAACTAAAGCCCTTTTATCAACTTTTAAATAATTAGTTTTATTTTCTAAAAACTTCACACAGCAAATTTTTATTCAATTCAAAATGAGAACCCTTTTTAAAACTGTAAATTAAAAATTAGCACCAAAAATCGGCCCATATATGTTCAGGTGGAGTACCCTATAGTAGGAATTTTCTTTATTAACCCCCAATTCAATTTAAAAAATTACAAATTTTTAAAAAAACCTTTTTTTTAGGCCTATATCTTTGAACGCAATTTTTTTCTTTACAAAAACGAGGACCCTTTTTAAAAAAATGCCTACTATGAAACCCAAAAAAACAAAATATTTAAATTTCTGTTTGAAAATTTGTTTTTGAAAAAAAAGTTTTATAAGGCATATACTTTTTTGTTTTAAATTAAAGTTTTTTTAAATTTAAAAAAGGCCCAAAATAAGGAGAAATCTACATTTTAAACGGTTGAAATTTTTTTTAATCAAAAAAATTAAAAATTTCACTTGTTCCATTTTCAAAAATTTTAAAATATGAAGAAAAAAGCATTGGGGGCGTAAACTAAAACTTACAAAAAAAAATTGTTTTTTTATTTGCCAACTTCTCATACAATTTATTCATTTCCCTGTGTTTAAAAATTACTATTTAAAAGCATAGCTCACCCTGTTTTTTTTACCAAAATGTTTTGTGTATTGAATAATGGAGGGCTAGTATTTTTTTATTTCAAATCGTAAGCAAAAAAAATTTTCAAGTGATTTATTAAATTAAGCTAGGTTAAATCTTCTTGCCCAAAATGTGACTTGTGATCCCCTGTTTGGGAAATAAAAATAAATGAATAAAGTTCATTTATGAAACCCCCACATTTTTGAAATAAATGTAACCTAATTTCTAGCCCCCTAACTTCTTAAAAGGTAAAATTTTTTTGGAAAAGTGTTGGGCCCAAATGTTTTTTGCAAAAATGATTTTTAAAACTTTGCTTAACCTTTAAAACAAAGTCGAAGCTAAAACTTTGCGGGGCGATACAAAGGTGGTGGTCAAATAACCCAAACGCTATATTTTCCTTTAAAGCGAAGTAATTCGGGACAACTAACTTTGCGTCGATTGGGGCATAATAGCCCGAGCAGGTTTTTATGGGGCCACGACGCAAAACGAATTTTCGACCGTTAGAAGAGAGACGCAAAACTTTTTCGTCAAAAGTTATTTTGGGGACCAAATTTTTTTAAACAAAGTCCCTTTGGGGCGAAAAAATTTTTCTAGTAAAGGGGACCTAAGTTTGCAGGAAAATTTTTTCTTGTCCTTTGGTTTTCGTTACGAGGTTTTGTTTGCTAGTTTTTTTTAATTTATTACGTGTTTTGTTTAAATTTTTTAACTTGGGCCCCTCTCATTTGCCCATATAATTACCTCAAACTTTTTGTGTTGTTTCACATTAAAACTTTAAATAGGCCTATATCAAAAATGTTGGCCAAAAGTTTGGGGTTTACTGAAAGTATTTTATTTGAAACACAACACACTATCAAAAAGCATTACTATTCACCATACACTGATAATTCAGGGGAAAAAATAATTAAAAAAGTAGGCCTAAAATGTTTTTAAATGCCTCAACAAAACCTTTAAAGATTTTTTTTAAAATTTTTAAAATGAATCTACATACCCGTAGAAAATTTCATCCAAAATTAAAGTGTTTGTAACCTCTGAAAAAATTGCACCCAAAACCCGGAAAAAAACAAATAGGCCCTAGCTTAATAAATTTTCATCGGTTTGGTTTTTGGGTTAAGTTTTTTTTAAACCCTAAAAGGTTTACTAAAAATTTTTTCTGAAACCAATAATTAGTAGTTTAAAAACCCATTATAAAAGTGAAAATTGCAAACAACTCATTTTCTAAGAAAAATAATATCCTTTTTTTCTTATTTACTTAAAATAAAAGTCTTAATTTAAACCCCTTTAAGGGAAAAGATGAATTTTTATTATTTTTAGGGCCCTCCCAAACCACCCTCTCTTCACTTTATTTTTTAACTTTGTAAAGGGCGACTGACATTAAGTTAACCCAAAATATTCAGTGTGAAAACCCAAATTTTCAGAAATTAACGCTTTTTCCCAAATTTTAAATTTAAATTTGTTTTATTTTCTAAATCTTCACACAGCATATTTTATTTTTAAACTCAAAAATGGAACCTTTTTAAAAACTGTAAATTTAAAAAAATTTTTACAAAGGTTTGGCCCAATTGTTCAAGGGGGAAATACCCTATAGATAGGAATTTTCTTTTTAAAAACCCAAATTTAAAACAAACAAAATACAAAATTTTTAAAAAAAACCCCTTTCTTTTAGGCCTATACTTTGAAAGTTTAATTTTGGGGGTTGGGCTAAAACGGGACGGTTTTTTTTTAAAAACCCACTATTAAACCCAAAATTCAAAAAATTAATCTACTGTTTTATAAATGTTTTTTTTGAAAACAAATTTTTTAAAGGATATTCTTTTTAAATTAAAAAATTTAAAATTATTTTAAATTAAAAAAGGCCTAATATAAGGAGAAAATCCCACATTTTTAAACGGGTTTAAAAATTTTTTTTAATCAATATAAAAAAACAAATTGGTTTCCGAAACAACATTTTTATATTTAAGAATAAAGCATTGGGTCGGGAAAGCATAAATCTTTTCAAAAACATTGTTTCTTTATTAGCCCCAATTCTCATACTAATTTTTTTCTTTCCCTGTGTGACATTACTATTTTAATGAAACTCCCATGTTTTTTACTACAATTTTGTTATGTGTATTGAAAAAGTAGGGCTATATTTTTTCTTTCAAATCCCTAAACAAACAAAATTTTTCAATTTATTTTTTAAAAATTAAACTAGGGGTTTAAATCGTTCTTCAAATATGGGACCCTTTTGATCACTGTTTGGGGGAAAAAAAAAAAATGAATAAAAGTTAATCATGAACACCGAATTTTTTTAATAAATGTACCCAATTTCTAGCCTCTAATTTTTAAAAAGGAAAAAATTCTTTGAAAAATGTTGCCCAACCCGTTTTACGCAAAAATGATTTTTTCTGTGCTTTTAAAGCTAAAAAACAAAGTCGAAGCTAAAACTTTGCGGACGATACCCAAAATTTGGTGGCCCAAATAACCCCAAACCCTATATTTTCCTTTAAAGCGAAGCTAACTTTTTTTGGTTTGCAAAATAAATTTTGGGCCGAATGGGATAATAGCCCTGCCCGCAGTGTTATTATGACCACGACCAAAACGAAATTTTCGGCCGTTTGAAGAGAGACCTAACTTTGGTCAAAAGTTTTTATGGCCACCCCCTTTGTGAAAGCAAAGTTTCCCTTTCGAGCGCAAAAAATTTTTTTTAGTAGCTGACGCTAAGTTTTTGAGGACATTTTTTCTTGTCCTTTTGGGTTTTCGTTTCGAAAGGGTTTTGTTTCTAGTTTTTGTAATTTTTTACGTTTTTGTGTTAAAATTTTTTAAACTTGCCATCTCATTTTGCCCAAAATAAATTTCCCCAAAAATTTTTTTGGGGTGTTTCACAAAAATTACTTTAAAAAAACCCATATCATAATGTTGGGCCCCGATTGGGGGACCAAATGAATGTAAAATTTTTTTGAAAACAAAACCCCTTAAAAAATCAAAATGCATTACTATTACCATTTCACTGATAATTCAGGTGATAAAATATTTTAAAAAGTAGGCCCCAATATGTTTAAGATCCTCAACAAAACTTTAAAAGAAAGTAATCATATTTAAACGAAACATACATACAGATAATTACTTATCCAACCCTTAAAGGGGGATTGTAGACCTCTGAAATATTGCACCCAAACTGGAAATAACTAAAAAGGGAAACTTTAAAATTTGCATTTCGGTTTGGTTTTGGGGTTAAGTTTTTTTTAAACATAAATGGTTTTTCAAAGTTATCGAAACCCCAAAAAAAAATAGTTAAACCTTTTATAATAAAGTGAATAAATTGCAAACAACCATTCTAAAGAAATATAATATCTTTTATTCTTAATCACTTAATAAAGTCTTAATAATTCCCCTTTAAAAAAAGATGAATTTTTTTATTTTTAGCCCTTTCCAAAAACCCCCCCCTCATTCACTTTTTTTGTTAACTTTGTAGGGCACTGGGCATTTTTTAAAAGAAAATAATTTAGTGTGAACACAATTTTTTGAAAATCTAAAAGCTTTCATCAACTTTAAGTAATTAGTTTTTTTTTCTAAAATCTTTAAAAACAGCATATTTGATTTTAATCTCAAAAGTGAGACCCTTTTTTAAAACCCCGAAAATTTTTAAAAAAAATTTGCACAAAGTCGGCCTATATATTTAGGGGAGTTTTTCCCTAAAAATAGAAGTTTTCTTTTTCTAACCTCAATTCAAAACAAAAAAAACAATTTTAAACACCTTACTGTGGCCTATATCTTTTAACGTTCAATTTTTGGCTTTTCAAAATCGAGGCGGGTTTTAAAAAAATGCCTAAAAATGAAACCCAAAAATACAAAAATTTTTCTTCTTTTTTGATAAAAAGTTGTTTTTGAAACAAAGTTTTTAAAGGGATATACTTTTTTTGTTATAAAATTTAAAATTTTTTTTAAATTAAAATAGGCCCAAATATAAAGAAAGTCTAAAATTTAAAAAGGGTTTAAATTTTTTTTTAAACAATATAATTTAAAATTTTTCTTGTTTTTGGGATCAACATAAAAATATGAAGAATAAAGGGAGGGGTCGTAAAACATAAATCTTACAAAAAAATTGTTTCTTTATTTGCCAACTTCTCATACTAATTTATTCATTTCCCTGTGTGACATTACTATTTTAATGCATAGCTCACATGTTTTTTACTACAATATGTTATGTGTATTGAATAATATAGGGCTAGTATTTTTTCATTTCAAATCGTAAGCAAACAAAACTATGCAAGTGATTTATTAAATTAAGCTAGGTTAAATCGTTCTTGCAAATAATGTGACTTGTGATCAGCTGTTTGGGAAAATAAAAATAAATTAATAATGTTTAGTCATGAACACCAGCATTCTTGAAATAAATGTACCTAATTTCTAGCCTCTAACTTCTTAAAAGGTAATATTCTTTGGAAAAGTGTTGCCAACTGTTGACGCAAACTGATTTTATTCTGTGCGTTAACGCTAGAAGCAAAGTCGAAGCTAAAACTAGCGGACGATACAAAGTGTGGTGGTCATAATAACCCAGACGCTATCTTTTCTTCGAAAGTGAAGCTAACTATCGGTAGCAACTAACTTTGCGTCGAATGGTCATAATAGCCCTGCAGAAGATACGACCACCGATACAAAAGAGGGGGCTCACCGGCGTCGGCACAGATGCTGACGACTGGACTGGTACGAAAGGCACCAGTAGCCAGTCGAATGCCAGCATGGTGGACTCTATCTAGCAACTTTAACGCCGAGGGTCTAGCTGAGCCATAAGTATCTAGCCTTCCTCTATCAAATAGTCATGTTTTGATACGGTCACAATTTGTGGGATTGTTTTATACAGTTCTATATAAGATATCACACATTTAAAACACACTTATCATTAAAATCTAAACCGTTTAACTGGTCCGAACTTTCACCCTAATTTTGATGAAAACGACATTAAAAATATCTAACCACTTCTTAAATAAATTGGTATTTCTAAACGTCTGCAATACTTCTCAGTGCTCCTTAATAAATAATTGCAGTTGACATCCAGTCCCTTCGTTAAAAAAAGAAGAAAAGGTCCATCGTGTTTTATGTTTTCTTTGTAATGTGCAATTAGAGTAAACTTATTTGTGTCGCAAGATTAGGGTACGTATGACGAAGAGGGTGGTGGTTATAGACGGGGAAGGGCGCTACCTGAAGCTTGCTCGGTGACCGCCAGCCGACAGGAGCTCATATTTTGTATCTGCCTTCTATTACATTCGAGTTTAAAGTGAATCGTTTACAAAATGCTCACTTGATTGCGCTGTAGTCACTGGTGATCGCACCTAGCGATCCCAACGTTGAAGGAGTAAAGCCTCGATAAGGAGCGCACACTTTTAACCTAGCGACTGTGGCTCTGTTCTTTCCTTATCTGTGACCAAGGGTCTAAAGTTGTCGTCGCGTCCCTGATAGTCATTTCGATGAACACTTGAAAGATTATTTTTAACTTAGCTGTTAAAATTCAATTTTTGCGGCATTGGAAATAATTATGTCCTCGCCTCTTCATCTCCAAGACGCTATTCTCGCTTCTTTTTCCCAATTCCCGCCTCCTAACAGTTCTCGTCGAGGCCCCGAAAATCTCGCGGGTATGGTAGTATTTAAGTTCGAAATTTGAAATATTTGTTTAGAAATATGAGAAATTATAGTAGAAACGGGGAGTATCCGGGTGGTAAAAAAATAATAATTAAGAAGCTTGATATTAAACTATAACTAAATAGATTTAGAATCTGATATCTGACAGTATGTTGGCGTTAACATGTGATCATTGTTTGTAAACAAACTCCAATTCTTTTTTTTTGCTCGCGGTCCCTTTATAAATCAAAATGTACGAGATTGGATGACGTATCTCTGTGTCGTCACAGTCTCCAGCTTTCCCTCCGTAAATGGTCCATTTCTCTCTTCTTTGTGTCGCGCCAGCAATTATGATTCTCGTAGGAATTCGTTAAAGAAGTAATAAATTAAATAACAGCTGATCAGTCTTGTTTTTAATGTGGAAGGAATATTTTGACTAAAATCAGGCAAATAAGTATATTTCTTGTTGGTCTGATAAATTATTGATAAAATATATGGTGTTTTCTTCGACGCAATTCAATGTCCGTTGAAAACAATAAGTTTAAAAATTAATACAACGAGAATTAATTTAAACTAGTAAGGCAACTGGCCGCATGGCGTGCTAGTCACGTCAAAATAAAATATACACGTAAGAATAAATTAAAACTAAATAAAATATAAACCTGCAGAATTAAGATTCTTACATCACTTCAGTGGTCGCATGGTCTAAGGCGCTACTATCGTAACAAACTAAACTACCTATGACGGGGAGATTGTGGTTTGATCCCAGTCAGGTGTGCTGAGGGTGGTTTTTACTAAATTGTTTTCCATTCTCTCTACACGCTAATTTGGCTACACTTCCTTATTCTTAAACCATTAGCTTAACTAGTATACAAGCGTAAAAACCGAATGCGTAGTAATACGCTGTGCTCTCACTCTCTCTCTCTCTCTCTCTCTCTCTCTATATATATATATATATATATATATATATATATATATATATATATATAATATATATATAATTAGAAAATATCAAGTATAAATAATATAAAAGTGTGATATTTTAAATGATCATTAAAATAACTAATAAGTAAAATAGGTTTAAAAAGGTTTATTAACACTCAGAAGTTACCTAGAACCAAGTTTAAAGTGGACATTCTGTGATCCGCATCGTTGAACACGCAGACAAAATGTCAGACTCATATTACGGATTATTCTGAAATCCTCTGCTAAGATAAACTTATTTCTTTTAAAAATGTGAAATCAAATGTCCGGGACGTTAATCCCTATCTCGGCCCATTTATAAGATACTGTGCATCACTCCATACCGGTGGGCACACGGACTAGGCGTCGAGCTCATATATTCTGGCTATATGGTGACGGGTAGGTCAGGGTTCGGATCCCAGTTGGGCGTATTGATTATGATTTTTATCCAAAAGTTTTCCACTTTCTTTGCAAGCAAATTTTTATTAATTTCCTTTATTATTATTATTATTATTGTTTAGCGGCCCATCGACACATCTAGGTCATTAGGGCCTTGAAATATATTAAAAATATAATAAAATCCCCATAGGGGAAAGAGATAAAACATTCACCATCTGAGACACTCCATAGGAGTTCTCAAATGGACTCTTGGTATAAATTAGTGATACACCTGCTAAAAAAAAACCACAAGTGTATCACTAAAATAAAAAGACAAAACAAACATATTAAAATATAACACGTTAAAAAGACCAAACATGTTAAAATAATAATACACTAAAAAGACAAAACAACATTTTAAATTGTAATAAAACTGTTAAAAAGATCTCAATATGAGATAATATCCAAAAGAGCCACTTTATAAAAGTGACTCAAATGGCATTAAAAAGATCCGCCTGGCGTATAAAACGGAGTAAACAAATAACTCCATCCGCACTATCGCGTAATAAAAAACGTAAGTCACCTTTAAAATCAAGAGCCAGACGGATAGGGGCTAGTTTGCGACACTCCACCAAAATGTGATGCACACTAAGGGGAGTATCACAAAACTCACACACTGGAGGTGGATCCCCTCTTAGTAAAAAACTATGGGTCAATGAAGTATGCCCGACGCGGAGTCTCGTCACAATGACCTCCTCTCTTCTAGACTTTCGTATAGAAGAGGGCCATCGCGACACACCGTCCCTGATGGACCGCAGCTTGTTCTGAGCAGGGGTCGAGACCCACTGCTCGTGCCAGGTGCGTAAGACTCCACGCCGAACATAACCCTTTAGATCTAAAAACATGACACCCAGACTAGCCTCCGGAGGCAGGCGTGCTGCCTCCTTGGCTGCCTGGTCCGCTAGTTCATTTCCTGGAAGACCAGCGTGACCAGGAATCCAGCAAAAGGCGAGCCGGGTGATTAATGAATCAATTTTTAAAATTTGCTCATGTATCATCTGCACGAGGGGATTCCAGGAGTAGAGAGTGGACAATGCCAACAGAGCACTCATGGAATCCGTGCAGATGAGGACAGAACGGTGACTACTTCGGTAAACAAAACACAAAGATTTAAAAATGGCATATAATTCAGCCGTAAAAACACTGGTTTCATTAGGTAAACCAAATTTAAAATTGGATCCTTCCACAACAAAAGCACATCCCACGGAGGCTCCAGATTTAGAGCCGTCAGTGTAGATATGCTCGAATCCGTGAAAGCGAGTGGAGAGGAGCTCATTAAAGGTCCTCTCATATACAAAGTTTGGGGTGGTCGCTTTAGGGAACTTGGCAAGATCAAAATGGCATTTCGGAGGGCGTATTTTCCAGGGAGAAACTCGACCTGGTGATGTGGGGATAGCCTTTGGCAGGACTATCCCACACGTGTCGAAAACAGATAGCAACCGGATCCCAACCGGCCTTGTACTACGCCATTTAGTTTCATACAAGACACGGTTAGGGGGATGAAATACAGGGCGGTAAGCAACATTATTTGGCATGCAATGCAGTTTCGACACGTAAGATGCCAGGAGGTAAGACCGCCGGTAAGAAAGAGGGGGCTCACCGGCGTCAGCACAGATGCTGACGACTGGACTGGTACGAAAAGCACCAGTAGCCAGTCGAATGCCAGCATGGTGGACGCTATCGAGCATCTTTAACGCCGAGGGTCTAGCGGAACCATATACAAAACTGTCGTAATCAAGTTTTGATCTCACCAAGGCTCTATAGAGACGCATCAAGGTTTCCCTATCAGCACCCCAAGAGCGACCACTCACAACTTTAAGTAAATTCAACGCTTTAATACACCTCGCTTTCAGGTCTTTGATGTGGGGGATCCAAGTTAGTTTAAAATCGAATAAAAGTCCCAGGAACCTTACGGTCTCGGAGACAGGTAAAACAACGTTGTTCAATAAAATATTGGGGGCTGGATGTATTCCACGTAATCTATGGAAGTGGACGACAGTCGTCTTGGCCGCAGAGAAACGAAAGCCATTACGAGATGCCCACAACCATAGATTGTTTACAGCGAGTTGTATCTGTCGTTCAGCCCTGTGGAGACTTGATGAACTGCAATAAATTGCGTAGTCATCCACAAAAAGGCATGAACGGACAGGTACGTGCACGTTGTTCACGATGCTATTTATCGCGATAGCGAGTAACGTAGTGCTTAAAATACTACCCTGAGGCACCCCATTTTCTTGAATAAAATCATCGGATAAGGTGTTGTTTAACCTTACCGGAAGTGTCTATCCGACATAAAATTAGATATAAAAATAGGGAGGTTCCCCCGGAACCCCCAATTAAACAGGGTTTTTAAAATGCCGTACCGCCAGGTGGTATCGTACGCTTTCTCCAGATCGAAGAAGACAGCCAGAAGATGCTGCTTATGGAGAAAAGCGTCACGAATAGCCGTCTCTAGACGGACCAGGTGATCCACCGTGGATCGGTTACGGCGAAAACCACATTGAATATTAGATAGCAGATTGCGGGATTCTAAATACCATATAAGTCGCTTATTAATTATTTTTTCCAATATTTTACACACACAACTAGTTAAAGCTATCGGTCTATAGCTAGTTGGCTCTAATTTATCTTTGCCACTTTTATATATAGGTATAACGGTTGCTTGCCTCCATAGTGAGGGGAACTGCTGAGATTCCCAAACACTATTATAGAGGTCTAAAAGAAGTGCCTGTCCGGCAGGGGGCAGCTGACGCAACATCTCATAATGAATGTCGTCTGGACCAGAGGCTGTGCTGCCGGCCTGGGACAGGGCATAGGTAAGTTCATCTTTGGTAAAGGGGGAGTTATAATCCTCCCCCCGACTTCGACCAAAATCCATAGCATGGCGCTCGATGTTCCGCTTATAAACTGCGAACTCGTTAGTGTAGCTCGCAGTGCTAGAAATAGCGGCGAACATCGAGCCCAATACATTAACGACTTCCTCAGGGGAGGAGACACGTGAACCGTTAGACATGAGGGCAGGTATATTGTTATTGGAATTGTTGCTAATACGTAATTTACGGATATTATCCCAAACTTTAGTTGTGGGGGTGGATATTGTAAGGGTTGAAATAAATTTTCTCCAAGACTCTCTTCTGCTTTCACGAATGATACGGCGAGCTCGAGCACGTAGAATCCGGAATGACTCCAGGTTCTCCAAAGTAGGACGTCGGTGAAAAAGACGTAGGGCCCTTCGACGGTCAGAAATAGCCAACCGACACTCCTCGCTCCACCAGGGAACGGGACGGTGGCGCGGATTTGGCGAGGATTTAGGGATGGAGGCCCTCGCCGCCGCGATGACCGTCGAAGTAAAATACTCAGTCTTAACATCGACGTCAGGAGAAGGGGATTCGTGGAAAACGGCGAGCTCGCGGAATTTATCCCAGTCGGCACGTTTAATCACCCATTGGGGAACTCGTGCTGTACTTGGGCAATCTTGGAGTGGGGAAAGCAGTACAGGGAAGTGATCGCTTCCACATAGGTCCGTATGGACATCCCAAAGGAAGAGGGCAGCGATACCTAGGCTACATAAAGTTAGGTCGATGGCAGAGGATACACCATTAAAAGTGGAGAAGTGTGTCTGGGTCCCGGTGTTCATTAGCACCAGGTTTCCCGAGACAAGAATATCCTCTACCATCCTCCCGCGGGCATCTGTAAAATTAGATCCCCACACCAGGTTATGCGCATTAAAGTCCCCCAAGATGATATAGGGGGCGGGAAGTTGCATAAAGAGGGCCTCTAAGCTCCTCTTTGAAATACGTTCACCTGGCGGGAGGTATATGCAGCATACTGTCATCTCCAAAGCAAGGGAGACTCGGACAGCGATAACTTGGAGATCTGAAACGATGTTAATATTTTTGTGATATATATTGCTTCGTGCGAATATAGCCACACCTCCGCTAGCCCGATCAAAGAAAGGCTTGTCAGTACGATAGACATCGTACCCACGAAGCATCGGGTTGTCATTTGGGCGGAAGTGGGTCTCCTGCAAACACAAGATGGAAGGATGCAGGGAAGAAATTTGTTGTTTAATTTCCTCTACACGAGCATAGAAACCCCTACAATTCCATTGTAGTAGCGACATAAGTTATTAGTATAAAATTTAGTTATCCTCGCAATCCATGACACTATCTATTAAAATTAAAAATTGGTTGAGGGCCTTTTTAGGTCCTCTTGCCTTTCCCAGTCTCTCCTGGACCTCCCGCTTTAGGAGAGGCTTCGATTTACTTTGGAGAGAATGGGTAGTCGGATCCTTGCGCGAAGGCTTTGTTAAGGCCTTCGACGCTTTTTTACTATTAGTCTTTTCGGCGGTCTCTCGTTGGTCCTTCTGCAAGGCACCAGTGGGACTCGCCTTTACGGCCTCACCTGTCTCGCCACCCATCCTGGCCTCTGGAGGCCCAGAGGCGAGAGTGAGCGACTCAAGAGTGGCCGCATGCAATTTATTTCCCCGAGGAGGGCTCGGGGGAGTCCCCCGAGGAGGACTCGGGGAAGTTCCCCGAGGAGGGCTCGGAGGAGTTTCCCGAGGGGGCCCGGAGGAGTTCCCCGAGGGGGGTTCGGGGGAGTTCGCCGGGGGGGGCTCGGAAGTGTTCCCCGAGGGGGTCTCCTCGGGGGTACAGGTGGTGGAGGCGACTGTTGTGAAGGTGTCGCCACTTGTTTTATATTTTGCATCACCATAGTTGATGCTGGTTTTTTTGTTGAGTCTCGAATAGAGACGAGTGGCACAGGTCGTGTAGGAGACTTCACAATATTAACTGCGCAGTGGCAGTTAGGGCAGTTTATATTTTGGCTAACAATTTGGCTGTAGGAGCTTTGAAATACCGGAGCTTGTAGTGCAGTAAACTCTTTGCGTGCCTGGGCATAAGGGATCTTCTTTTCTGTTTGGATCTCCAGGACTTTTTTTTCTACTTTCCAATTCGGACAGGACCGAGACCAGGCAGAATGAGGACCCTTGCAATTAATGCAGAATTTAGGAGACTCGCATGGTTGTTCGTGAGCCTCCTGTCCACAATCTGCACAGGTTGGCTTACCACGGCATCGCAGCTTCGTATGCCCAAATTCCTGGCACTGAAAACAGCGCCGAGGGTTGGGGACATACGGCCGGACCCTAAGCACGTGGAAGCCAGCTCGGACCTCCTTTGGTAAGGAAGGAGTGGCAAATGTTAGGATATAACTGTCAGTATTCTTCACTACATCGTTCCTTTTGATGGTAATCCTATATACTTCGGTGACATGTTGAGGGGAAAGCTCCTCACAGATGTCCTCAATGCTTACGCAGTCGAGGTCATAGCAAGTGACCACTCCCTTGCAAACATTGAGGAACCTGTGCGGCTCCACCTTCACCTTTAAATGATTCGAGGGGCTCAACGGTATTGTAGTTATTGCCATTATTTTCTTTGTCTGAAGGTCGTTTTCCGTCTTGATCATAATCGTGCCATCGCGCAGTTTTCTAATTGAAACCCCAGACTCGGCAGCTCCACTTATCACTCTTTCGAGGACAAATGGGCTGACACGCCTGAGGTTCTCATTATCATCCATTCGAGACATTACCAGGAAGCGGGGCTGGGGCCTCACCACTTCCTGGATTTTTTCAATTAAAGGGCTGGACGGCCTTACCCGTTTCCGCCTCTTATCTATATTACGACCCTGCGAGGGGCCGGGCAGTGAGTTGCCAGCAGGGTTTGGCAGTACGGTGCCAGCGGCGACAATGTTGTCGGCCATGCCATTATTGGGGACAACCTACACAATACTCGGATCGTAGACCCAGGGTGACCCAAGTTGGTACTACCACATATGGCCCTGTTAACTGTCCCGACGAGAGGCCATATACGACGCTAGACATGACAACCTTCGCATAGAGCATCGCCGAGAGAGAGGTCATCGCAGCAAGTGGGTGTAGGAAAGTGCCAATTTTACGTCCGGGCCCTCATGAACGCAACCGATCTTTTCCCAAAGTAGGGTACCCGGTTATTGTCATCCCTAAGGCCCTTTTACTAAGGTATTGCAACCGGCGCACTTTCATTCAGGAGCTCAAAGCAGTGGTATCCTATAATAAACAGAGAAGAGCCGGGTTAGTTGCCAAGGTCGTCAACGGAAAGGCCAAAGGCCTCTGTGCAGGATGAACGGTGGGGGAAAGGAAGAAAAAGGTAAGGATAGATAAAGCGAAGGGGGAAGAGTGAAAAAAAAGGTGGAAAGTGAAGGAAGAAGAAAATGATGTGAAAGGAAAGATATAGGATAGGTTTGTCCCACACGAGGTACGTCCTGCACAGAAGCCTCCCCTTTTAGTCGCTTCTTACGACAAGCAGGGGTTACTGCGAGACTATTCTAAACCCCGTCCCGCAGGGGGGAATTTCCTTTAAACGCAATCACTTTCATTTTATCCCATTTAGAAAATTAACACTCAAACTTGTAGTAAGACTCGGTGCCAAAAAGGATACGTATAAATAATTATGTGTTTTAACCAACACTAGGCCTACCAAGATTGAGATCTATTGAGACTAGTCCCTTACCAATCTTTCCCAGCCGGGACTCAAATCAACATCCCGATAAACTCTTTGTGGTATAGCATAACATAAGTTTTGTCACCGCGTCTTATTACACGTTCGTGTTTGTTATACGCACGTGGAGTTATTACACTAATGTGTTAAGGAAGATAAATGTTGAATTTAGAGGAAGTGTATCCGAATTTACGTGGAGGGAGGGTTGGAAACCTATTTAGAAAAAAAAAAAAAACCTCAGTCCACCCAACCGAGATTCGAACCTCGATCTCCCTGTCATTCTCCCTGTCATTTTCAGTTCGGCGGGATTGTAGAGAATGTGAATTAAAGGCAATGTCTTCGCAGAATTTCTATCAAAACTGCCCAAACCTGAACAGGTAATAAGTAAGATGCAATGGTAAAAAATATATCAAAACTTTTTTGGACAAAATAAATAAAAAGCTTTTACTGTGTAAACATATAATTTAATATTCTTCACACGGCGCTATCAACAGTTCCTGAATATCCATCATGAGCACAGCGGCAGTAGAAGATACACTTTTTAAATTAAGAGAAAAAGTTGTCATTAAATTCCAGGACACCCTTGACAGATATTCCAACAACTGTTGAGGTCATCGTAAAAATAACCGGCCCCATGGTGTAGTGGTTAGTGCACCTGGAGGAGTCCCGGCTTAGATTTCCGGCTGGCCCCTTCGGTATTTTTTCTCGAAAGGACCCCAAGAGTCCACCAGGGTTTGGTTCATTAGGCTTAAGTTGGGTTAAGCGTTTCCACTGGTTCCAAACCCTCATCACTATCTCCATCATCTCATCTCATCTCATCGGGACACGGAAAGAGCCTCCACGAAAAGGATATACGGTTAGTACATTCGGGCGTCCCCTGGGCAACGGTTCATTAGTGCGGGCTAATCTTTCCACAAATAGGCTAAGAGGGATGTAACCCATACACACTATATTATTATTATTGTTGTTGTCGTGAAAATTAAACTCTTATGTTTATAATAAAGCAATATTTTATTTATTTTGGCTCAAAAATATTTTTTTTAATAGAAACTGCAAAAAAAAAAAACCACTGCCTTTAACTCACGTACCCTATACTCCCACGTTAACTACCTATGCCCTAAAATCTAAGTAGACGAGTCTAGTTAATTGCCTCGACGGTTATGAAGTGCTCGGCTAAGAGAGGCTAATTGTATCACCGCAAAGTTGGGGGGTTACTAGAGCGATAACTGCGCAACATCCCGGTATCTAGGAAGCGTTGCTTAGACTGGGGAGTTGGCTTCATTTCCTTGACAACAATCCCGAGGAAACAAAAATAGCTCTACTGGATGGATTGTGAACTAGATCTAAAAATAATATTACATTTTAAGAAGACTTTGTATCCGCTCATACAACCCAAGTGACCTCGCTTTCAGCCGTGAGATAGAATGAAATGCAACACGCATAGTACTCTTGTGTGGAGGGGTAGGCTATGCCTCAAGGGGTCGATTTAGGGCATATCTCCGCAACTATTTCAGATAAGAAATAACTGTGTAAAGTTTTAGTACTATTAAAAATATAAATCTTTTATTTGAAATATATTTTATAAAACCAATAGTTTCTTATCTATAAACAAATATATATTATTTATAGAGGTTTTTGAAAATTGAGATCGATTGTCATGTTTTTTGGTGAACAGAGATGTTCCTCTCTTCTCAATTTTTCTATGAGTTTTTATTATTTCCTTCATACTCTTTAGTGGAGTGTTTCTGCAACATTGTGTATTATTTCGTTTCACAAATCTTACTTTTTTTAGTTAATATCTCTATTTTAATATGAGAGAGAGAGAGAATCTGTGCGGTGCACCGTAGCATTTCTTTCTTTTTGAAATTGAAGCTATGTTGAATGGATGTCCAACATAGTTTTAGGCGCCGCGTGGGCCAACACTTTCTGTCTCTTAGGCACAGCCATTCCAGTGACTATTCCAAATAAACCAATATTGTGTCTCCCTGATACATATACATATATATATATATATATATATATATATATATATATGAGGGATTGCAAAAGTTGTTCTGAAATGTGGTTTCTGCTCTGTGAGGGTTTTCGTGAAAACTGGAACGGTATTTCTAGCAGTTAAACTACGTTACAAAGGAAAGAAACATTATGAACATATAAAACACAAACTCAATCCTGATCAATGGAAGTTAGTTAGCTGCCGAAAATGTCACATTGTTGAATTTATTGAACCATGGTAAAATAGTAAATATTGTCTTAACATAATACATTAATTTGTGACTACTTATTTTTATATTTATATCAGATCCGTTTTTAGACAAATTTCATAGTTTGTTTATAGTGAGTGACCTTAATATTTATGTATTTAAGTTTATATTAAGAATACACAGTAGACATATATCTTTTTTTTAATGGGAAATTTTGCAATTTATTTTATGCACTTATAAACGCACGTGTTTTTGGAAATAAGAAAAAACCTGGATTTCATTTTTTGTCTTTAAAAATATTTATCTTATATACTATTATTTTGTGTTTTACCGATTATGAACGAGCGATTTCAGTCGAAATCGTTAGCACCGGTTTCGTACCATTATTCTACTCTGTGTGTGTGAGTGTGTGTGTGTGAGTGAGAGAGAGAGTAAGTTCCCTTAGTGTGTATGTTTCCTGCATTTATATCCATCATGTGACAAAATTGGTCAATAATTGGCCCAAGCGTTCAGGCACTATACAAGCGTAGCAACGTACAGACAAGCAGCATGCAAAATAAATGTAATAACATATAAAAAGTGAATTTTCGAGAATAAAATGAATATAAATTCTTTCCACTGTCACACTTCTCCATAGTTTGTATGTACGTATATTTATGGAAATGATAACACATTAGCTCCATTAGCTCCATTAGCTCCATTAGCTTTGGACCAGTTATCCTATATTCATACAATTAAATGTTATAACAATATGTAGACATAAAAACTATCTTACTACCCGCATCAGTGGTTGCATGGGCCAAGGCGCCATTCTCGCAATAGACTGGATTGCTAGGGCCAGGGTTTGAATTCCGACCATGTGTAGAGAGGGTGTTATTTCCTAAAGAGACTTACACTCTTCCTCTACGCAAATTCGGGTACACTTATACTTTCTAAGTTCTACTTTCCTAATCCCTACACCGTTAATGTAGCCCTAAGTGTGCTAATATTAGTATGGGGTGAACACAAACATAATATTATGGCCACAATTACTAAAAACTACAGTCATTTGTAGGTTCAGTTGATAAGCTGAGATATATGGAGATTGTCGCTGGTACTAGCCCGATCAAAAACATCAACCACCCACGCGGTTCTACATCTCAAGAATATTTGTATCATTACGCTTGACTATTAAAAAACATTATTTATGTGCTTCGTATGTAAACAACTTACTGTTAAAACAATTGATTGTATTAAATAGAAAGGAACATTCAACACAACCGACCGACCACACAGATTAGTCCAGGCTGAAAGCGAGGCAGTGCAGTTCAAAGCGAGTTTATAACGGCATATAATAAATAATAATACTAAGCACCGCATTTTACTACCCGTTCGGGTTATACGATTAAGTACTAACTACGCTAATGGGTTAGGCATTAGGAAGGTTGAATATAGAGGTAGTGAACCCGCATTTGTATGGAGGGAGAGTGGAAAAATAGTTTAGGGAAAATCCCCCCCAGTTCACCTGAACGAGATTCGAACCTCGAACTCCCCGTCCTCAGCAGTCTAGCCAAACACGAAACTAGTGAGTTAGGTGACTACGCCTACGAGGCGGTTCATCTGATAAAAGGAGGGTTTGTGGAGTGTCTACCAAACAACAAATTGAACCGCAGGGCAATAAAACTGTCACTAAGTCACAAGAATTTTACAGTCAGTCGACAGTCCTGGGAACTTTAGTATTCTTGACACTCCTTTAAAATAATTGAGGTTTTCCAATTTGTAGGTAGGTCCACTGAGTTACATAAATATCGAGAAACCAAAATAATTTATTTACACCCCAACAAAAGTGTATCAGGCAAGAATACAATGTCAAAAACTATAATGGAATATAAATATGTATTATAAAGAAAAATTAAGATTACCAAAATAAATTTAGAAACTTATTAGTAAATATGACTTATAGTATAAATAATAACGTATGAGTTTACATCAATAATAATATAAGTATTCAGATTAATAACTCAATATACCAATAACCATAGCAGCGTTACATTAAACAAAAACATTTATTTATAGATACTCAACATTTATATTGGATAAATATTTTTATTGATTAGTAAACAGGAAATTATAGTGTACTCATTGTTCTTTTTGACATTTTGAAGAAAGCTCTGATTAGTATTTTCAACATTTAAAGTATTTTATTTTATTTTTTAGATCTAAAGAATTATTTAAAATAAAGACGAATTTTTAATAAAACATACATAAAACAACAAAAATTGAAATAAAAAGACAATAAAATTATAATTAAAGTAATTTACGGCAGTCTAATAAAACAATAAAAATTGAAATAAAATGACAATAAAATTTAAATAAAATTATGATGAAAGTAATTTACGGCAGTCTAATAAAACATGTATAAAACAATAAAAATTGAAATAAAAAGACAATAAAATTTAAATAAAATTATAATGAAAGTAATTTACGGCAGTCTAAATGAGAGCGGATGAAAGCAATCGTTTTTAGGATGGCTTGTAGCAGAAAGACTCTCATAAGAAATACATTGTGATATCCTTCTCCAGTTTATCAAGCGAACCTGCAAATTACTATAGCAGAGGAATATGAATCATATTTATAAAATGAATGCTTGCATTTACATGAAATAAACGAATTGGTGGTTTTCCATGGCGTGTGTATCAAATTTGCACGACATGACTCCATTAGTTGAACATTTATAAGAGAACACGCGGAAACACACACGACTAAAACAGCCCATTACATAATTCGTTGCTCTGTTTGTTGAAAGACTAGGAAACGGCTAAGAGAAGCTATCCGGGACTCTCCGCGTACTCAGGACTCTTAAGGAGAGAGGAAGAGGAAGAAGATCGTTAAAATGGGGAAGAAGTTCCGAGGGTTGAAATGGAGAGACATTGTTGTAGAAAGAATGCTGGTCGTAAAACTAGGGGAGGAGGTAATAAAACAGGGCGGATATTTGTGCCGAGAGAGAAAATTGACTACTCAAGTAATGCATTGCTTCACGGTCGACATGGCGCTTAATCTAACTACGGACCGCCCTTGTACGCACTTGAAGAGAATAAGATGACTATTTACATTGGTATTGTTATTAGATCGTTGTTCGTGGATACATGTTTGGGTTTTAGGAAGACATTAATTGATCTTTGCAGCCGATTAAAACTATTATAATGCCGTGTTTGGGCTACATCAAACTATAGGTCAGTTTGTTGAAAGATGAGTCGGTACTAAAGTAACTACCGTTGTCCAGGGGATGCCCGAATGTACTAATCGTACATCCTTTCCATGGAGGCTCCTTTCACGTCGTCGGTGATCTGGTGGTCTAGGGGTAAGGTGTCAGACTTCTGTGCTGGCGGCCGGGGTTCAATCCTCGGTCCCGGCACAGATTTATCTGATTACCAAACCCTTCCTTCACCTCTGACAAGACATCTTGTGAATGTGGGGAATGCCAGGCCTCCACCGTGGTTCGGATTCCACGTTAAACTGTAGGTCCTCCATTTCATCTCACAATCACCCTACCATTACACATTAGCGTAAGTGCGTATAACCCGAACGGGTAGTAAGACGCGGTGCTAATAATAATAATAATCCTTTCACGTCTAGGTGAGATGAGAAGATGATGTTAGTAAATATTACAGGATAAAGAAACCTAATTAACCAAACGCTTACGGTAACCACGGAAATCATTCTCCTTTCGAGAAAAATTCCCCAATACCAGCCGGTAATCTAAACCGGGATGCCCAGGTCCGCAACCAGGGGCTTTGACAACTATACCACGAGATCAGTAGCAAAGATTGTCTTAGTATGAGTTCCATCTACTAGCCAGCTACTAATGATTCAGGTACAAATTATGATGTTTTAATATTCAGTGTGTACACTATATACAGAGATAGTCAACCGGTCACTCTTGCGGCAATTATTTTCAGTCGAGCGTGTAAAAAACTAGATTGCCATTAAAAGTCAATCTGTAAGTCTTTTAAACTCGTAAATATATCAAGTATGTTGAAACAATAGTAGAATGTGATCAAGATTACCTTGATCTGTCATAATGTTCTAAGACATTTAAATAGTTATTATGAAAATGTACATTTTAAGTATGCTATATTTTGTCCTATAATGGTGGCGACAAAAGTATTTTAGGACGAATGTGGCTCGAGTGACGAAGCAAATATATGAAGATAGAGTGTGTGGATCAAAAGAAAAGGGTGGACCATCCATATAAGACGTGGCTAAATGTTGTAGATGAATATGTGAAAAAGAGAAACATTTAGAGTTTTAAGAATAAAATAGCATGTTTGACTCGGTGTACGGATGTTGTTGAAGGGAGTATACAAGGATAGGGCAGTATGCAGAAAGTTAGTGAGGATGGATTAAGTACGAAGTTGTTTTTTGAGCTATATGAGCGGTTTCTTGCCTACCCCGTGGGGGAACGGTGTGATTAGGTATTGTATTGTATTATCAGATTTGTGGGCAAAAACAAAACAAAAGTAGAGTGTAGAAATTATGTAAGGGTGGTCGCAGGATTCTTCATAGCTTACTCTGTGCTCATGCATGTTTGGCGATGGTGAAACAAAACCAGTCATCTTTGTTGGTGCGTTGAACCTGAAGTAGCACTGCTCTCCTCGCTGCCCAATACTATCCTCTCCTCTCTACTAGTTGCTATCCTCTCCTCGCTACCCGCTGCTATCCTCTCCTCTCTACCCGCTGCTATCCTCTCCTCTCTACCCACTTATATCCTCTCCTCTCTACCCGCTGCTTTCCTCTCCTCTCTACCGCTGCTATCCTCTCCTCTCTACCCGCTTATATCCTCTCCTCTCTACCCGCAGCTATCTTCTCCTCGCTACCCGCTGCTTTCCTCTCCTCTCTACCCGCTGCTTTCCTCTCCTCTCTATCCACTGCTATCCTCTCCTCTCTACCCGCTGCTATCCTCTCCTCTCTACCCGCTGCTATCCTCTCCTCACTACCCACTGCTATCCCTCCTCTCTACCCGCTGCCATCCTCTCCTCACTACCCGCTGCTATCTCCTCCTCTCTACTCGCTGCTATCTCCTCCTCGCTACCCGCTGCTTTCCTCTCCTCTCTACCCGCTGCTTTCCTCTCCTCTCTACTCGCTGCTATCCTCTCCTCGCTACCCGCTGCTTTCCTCTCCTCTTTACCTGCTGCTATCTCCTCCTCTCTACCCGCTGCCATCCTCTCCTCACTACCCGCTGCTATCTCCTCCTCTCTACTCGCTGCTATCCTCTCCTCGCTACCCGCTGCTTTCCTCTCCTCGCTACCCGCTGCTATCCCCTCCTCTCTACCCACTGCCATCTTCTCCTCGCTACCCGCTGCTTTCCTCTCCTCTCTACCCGCTGCTTTCCTCTCCTTTCTACCCACTGCTATCCTCTCTACCCGCTGCTATTCTCTCCTCTCTACCCGTTGCTATCCTCGCCACTGTGAACCTCACTACTAAATGTATCTATTCCCTAGTAGTCATGTCGTGTTCACAATTTCTGGTTCAATAATATTAAAAATAACCTGAAAGGTCGGTTGTGACATCCCTAAGGGTTTTAAAAACCTCTCTGGATAGTTCTAGAGCTAATAATAGAGCTGGTGAAAGTAACCATGGTGGGGGATGTCTTGATTCGAGGGTGCTTTTGTACCTTCTCTACTTTCTACTTGTCATAAACCACATTTTGGTCAACTATGAATCACTATCATTGTCATCAGATAAAAGAAACATCATCTTAAAGCAGGATGAACAGCTGCGGGGTTAAATGATCCATGGCGAGCATCCACGATCCAGTAGCGAGGTGCTTGACGAGCATGGTCCAGCAGCGAGATGTTTGACGAGCATCCACGATCCAGCAGCAAGGTTGCAGTATAAACGCACCAGTAGATAGAGGCGCTAAAAGCTTGACCCTTGGTATACATACCAACATTCCTGCACTGTAAATACACAAACCTAATCTTAAAAACCCAACTTCGGGTCCAAAAGACTGAGTATCAAAGGAAACTCCATCTTATTAGTGAGTTTTAATGCTTTCACACACTAATTAAAGGGTCCTTAGCTCGATTTTCGAATTAAAAAATTATCGCTTTAAATTAATATTTGTTTCCTTTTGGCGGATAAATGAAATGCAGTGTAGCTCATTCTCAGCTTGCTTGACTCTGATATGTAAATTTGAGACTTGGTTTGAATCCCTGTCAGGTGACAGAGGATGGTTTTATTGAAGTGTTTCATCCTAACTACACTCACCATTATTATTATTATTATTGCTTCTAATTAATGTATAAGCCTTGTGACCGTCCTTTTGGTCTAATGGACTAAATACTGATCTAGAGGTCCCGGGTTCGATTCCCAAATGTACAATAGGTATTTTTTCCCATAAGGAGAACTACCCAGTGGTCACCATGGTCTGGTTATTTGGGTTTCAATTATCTTTATTATTTCCAGTAAGTCCACACCTTCATAATCACTCTCGCCCCATCATCTCATTGCGGGTATGAGCGGCTAAAATTCTGCACACACAGGCGACTGAACAAGATACTGCACACACAGGCGACCGAACAAGATACTGCACACACAGGCAACCGAACAAGATACTGCACGCACAGGCGACCGAACAAGATACTGCACACACAGGCGACCGTACAAGATACTGCACGCACAGGCGACCGAACAAGATACTGCACACACAGGCGACCGAACAAGATACTGCACACACAGGCAACCGAACAAGATACTGCACACACAGGCGACCGAACAAGATACTGCACACACAGGTGACCGAACAAGATACTGCACACACAGGCGACTGAACAAGATACTGCACACACAGGCGACCGAACAAGATACTGCACACACAGGCGACCGAACTAGATACTGCATCTTTAGTGGTCAAATATGTCATACGATAGAAAAAATAATAGAGAAAAAAGTTCTGTGATAAGAGCACCAATAAAATGAATAAGTATGAACGAGGAGAAACACGCTAATCTCATTTGTCCCGTTGACCTCGGTGGTTTTTGGGTAAAGTGCTCGCTTCAGGACTCGATGTTCGTGAGTTCAAACCCAGCCGGGCTCAACGGATTTGTCTTGAGCGATAAAAAAATATCCGTAGCACAACTTTCTTTGGAAGGTAAGCAAAGCCGTCGGTATCCTGTCGATTGTGGCATGAAAAATAACCCCAACAGGTATATGAAAATACCTTTCCCTGCAAAATGTATAGGCCTTTTCGCTCTCGCTCATAGAAATTCTCGTGTGCTGATATAATCAGTTAGTTTAGAAAGTGCACGTTAAATACTTCAAATTAATAACAGCTTGTCCTATTTGTAGGGGAGAAAGGAGGGGGTTCAAATCTCGACCGCGTCTACTGAGGTTTTTTCATCTTTCCTAAATGGTTTCCCACTCTCCCTCCAGGCAGACGGGCGGTAGGACATGGAGCCCTAGTTTTATTATTACTAGTCCGGGCTACCCACAGTTATAACCACGCTGATCAGGGTAAGAATGAGAAAGGTAGGATTTAGAGCAAGTGTACGCACATGGAGAGAGATTGGGAAACCATCAAGGACAATAATGACACTCAGTTCACTCGGATAGGATTCAAAGCCTGACTTCTTCGTCACCAGCAAATCAGATTGTATGAGCGTGACGTTTATTCCGCGTGCCCAAATTACATGAAATCAAAACGTGACTGCTACTGGTGGTTTTCTTTTGTCATTGAAAACAGTCAGGAGACTCTTGATTAGAGTCAGTGAATGCTCTAAACAACCACCAGGAGTTCATTCATAAATACTTAGCAAGACCCCGACCCATTGAGCTACGTGGACGGCTGGATATGATAAGGCAGTGGTCGGCAACCTTTGGGGTTCTCGACAGACTCACAAACTTATCAAAGGTTCCGTGAACATACATATTTTCTTCACTTCACTTTTATTTATTTTTCTAAGCATATATATAATTATTTTTAGCTCTAGGTCCTATTATTATTATTATTATTATTATTATTATTATTATTGGCACCACGCCTTAATAAACGTTCGGGTTATACGCACTTACGCTAATGTGTAATGGTAGGGTGATTGTGAGATGAAATGGAGGACCTACAGTTTAACGTGGAATCCGAACCACGGTGGAGGCCTGGCATTCCCCACATTCACAAGATGTCTTGTCAGAGGTGATGGAAGGGTTTGGTAGTCAGATATATATGTGTTGGGACCGAGGATTGAATCCCGGACCCCTGCAATGAAGTCCGACACCTTACCTCACCACCAGGTTACCTCTGGGATTTAATATATTTTCGGTTATGCGTTTATATACTAATTACGATTATGGTTTCATGGATGAGGAAGGATATATTTAGAAAAGTATACCCGCATTTGCGTGGAGGAAAGTGGAAAGCCATTTTGTAAACAACCTCATCAGTGCACACGACCGAAATATGAGCCTCGATCCCCCCCGTGATCGGCAGTATAGTCTACTGCGAGAGAACCGCCTTAGACCATGTGGCCACCAAAGCGGGTTACATCTTAATTACATCTTTCCTCAAATAATTTTTTACCCACCTTTCTAGGAGTAAAAGAAGTAGATTTTCATGTTAAACTAATTAAAATTGTTTATAACATTAGCGGGATAGCCCTTGTGGTCTGGTGGTCAAAGTTCCGGAATCTATCCGTGAAGCAGTGGGTCTGGGTCTGGGTCTGGGTCTGGGTCAACTTAGTCTCGTGAGGACAATTGAGGAGCTACAGCAATAAAGAAGTAGCAGCTCCGGTCTAGGAAACCTAACTTTACGGCCGAAAGGTTCGTTGTGATGACCACATGACACCCTATATCTACACTATCACCACTGACAGCAGCGGCCGCTCGGTCGGTTTAGCTCGTTTGCAGGCTCACACCATGTAGTTTTATATCACTACCGATTTTTACTAATTGAGGTAATTTTGGTTCACATTAAAACATTATTTACCCGTTTAAAAGAATAAAAGATCGACTTTTAATAAGGATGTAGAATTTATCCACGCAATCGGCTGGCAATTGCCGCGAGCTCAGCCGGTTGCCGACACGTGGTCTAAGGCGTCACTCTCGAAATAGACTTGACTTTCGATTACGGGAAAGATTGAGGTTAGAATCCTGGTTGGGTGTACCCTATCAAAAATGACACGTGGCTACACTTCCTCTGAATTCAACCTTCTTCATTCTTAACACAATAGTGTAATTAGTAAGCTTACATATGTGTATAACTGAGCGGGTATTAAGACGCAGTGCTAATAAAAGAATAGTGTTGACACTTTGTAGGAAAACCAACTGACGGAGACCAATTTGATGACCTTGACATGCAACATTTTTTAGCTACGACTATTTTACTCGGAGCACATTTTGACCGGCAGTTAGCCTAGTATTGAAAATGGGGCTATTCTAGCCCTTTGAAAACTAGTTTTCAAATTAACTAAGACTGTTGTTGGATTTAAAGTCACTTTGATTGAAGTTTACAGAAATAAATTATCTCATTTTCCTCAAAAAATTATGATCCTCTTTGGTATTAACATTAAAATAACCCGCATCGGTGGCCGCATGGTCTAATGAGCAACTCTCGCAATAGGTTAGACTGCTGATGATGGAGAGCTCAAGGTTCTAATCCCGATCGGGTTTACTGAAGGTGGTTTTTCACTCCCCTTCCACACAAATGCGGGTACACTTAATTTAAATATAACCTTACAAATCCCTAAAATAATTTACTTAATTAATACATAAGTAGGCCTATATAACCCAAACGGGTAGTAAGAAGCGGTGCTAAAATACACAAAATAAATAAAATAAAATATAATTGAAGCGAATACCAGCGTTCAGTTCAAGTATTAAGGCGATTGGCACCTTTAATTTGGCGTGTAAATCCAGAGTCATGGGAACAAACGGTTATATTCAAGAATAGAAGTAGGTTGATTAAGTTATACTTTTTATATACACACCTCTATTATTTTAACAGTGATCAAATATCAATAAAATTGACATTTTTCGATAGAAAACTGCCGGTTGTTTAACAAAAAAATAAGAAATGTAACAATTAAGAAACATCGATACACTATCTTAGAAGGGATGTTGAAAATAATAACATAAAAATTTCACTCGTTCTTGAGAAAACTGATATTTCCAAACGTATGATTTTCCCGCAAGACCTGTCGATCTACTGTTTCCGTGATCCATCTGTCTTTGTTGTTACGGAAGGCTACTTTGGTCGGTGGTTAAACCACGTCACGCCTGTCATCCTCCACCCACCATCCCAATATGTTTTATACTTGCACTCGACAGGACCAAGGGCCTTAAAAACACACGTAAATAAATATCCCTCTCGCATGTGTAACCTTTTTCCATATTCTTTTGTAATTGTTTCAATAAATATCTGTCACGCAGAGAGCATTAATCAAGTTCCCAGTTGATTGTCTAGCTTGGACTATACAGCGACATTTGAAATTAACCGTGATCTATGTTTATATTCGTCGCGCTGCGTTTTTCCTGTTACTGTGGGAGCCGGGGACAAGAATATTCCGGTCACCTACATTCAAGGGGAATATAACGAGGATACACACATACAGGATTAAGGCTGAGCCTGACAATTCTTAATTATCTGAAGAAAAAAAAACTTTTTAGGAAAATTACCATGGAGAAAAATATAAATATTTGTTATTTATTAATATTAATAATTGACCGAGCGGAGCGAGGTAGTTTTAACTCAGCCGTTTGGCATTACGTCTGTCACACAATCGCTGCTAAATTTGTAGATCTATTTTAACGAAATTTGGCAGCAACACATTTTGATCCATGGCCGAATAATGGGTTTTTTTAAGCACCGCGTCTTACTATACATTGGTTTTAGAGATTAGTAAGGTTATATTTAGAGGAAGTATACCCGCATTTGCGTGGAAGGAGAGTGGAAAACAATTTTCTAAAAACTACCCTCAGTACACTAAACAATATTCGAACCTAGATCTCCCCGTCATCGGCAGTCTAACCTACTTCGACAGTAGCGCGTTAGACCTTGCGGACTTCGAATAGGGTTATGATGGGTATTTTTTATTTCAATATGTGCGTTTATTCCGAGACTGACGTCTTAAACTATGTAAACAATGATTATTCTCTATGAATAATATATTATTGAATATAGTATTCATTTGTCTTCTGTGTAACTCGATCACTAAGATAAAATGTTAGCTTTAAATCCAATGACATGATGTACTTAATATTTTTTGGACGGAATGTAGCCAGGTCTACTTTTCACAGAATCACTAGTGGTAATAACATTATCATCTTTTGATGTTAGTGCGTAGTTCTCTTTGGTTTTAGTTTTTAATAACCCCTTCTACCCAGGCCAACAATCCCACACACATTTTATTTTTATTTTATTTTTAGACAATGAAATAAACAAGTACATTCGAAATAAAATGTTTGGTGAAGTTTCAATTTAGTAACAAAAATATCATAATCATAACTTAACAGAGTTATATGCATACAAAATAAGTTCATCTTTTAATAACAACACTATATTGGTCAGCATCTTGGTCCAGCGGTCAGCATTCCTGACTACTAACCGAGAAGTTCTGGGTTCGGTTCCGGTTGTATCATAGGTATATTCTTCCTGCAGAGGAATTGTGCCTCGGGTTGACCATGTACTTGTTAGTTAGGTTTAAGTTAAGTTTAAGACTTCTACTGGCACCAAGTAATCATATCATTATAATCACATCATCTCACCAGACCTACATGGTATCCTAACCTCAGACAACGGTTACAAATCCGCCACTGCCGGAAGAAAACCAACCTCTCGAGAGAAAACGTACGTTTCGCTTCAAATTAAACAACAAAAACACAAAAATCTTTGTAAAGTGGATAGCCCCTGACGAGTAAACATTTAACTAGAAAGTATAATGAGGCCTCATTCTATAGAATTTTTCCAAGTAAAAAGATTTGAATATATTTTGTCAATAATCTGCATACATCGTTGCATCGATTCACTAGATTTTTTTAAATTCATGAGTATCACAATTTAATACATTATGATTGCCCACAAGGTCAGTTATTATAGCCAAATCACATTTAATTAAGTAAAAATAACAATTTAGACACGGGAATTGAGCTTTGAATCTTTCTTTGACTTTGAGCACACAAATGAGCCATCCTTGTTTGTATCGAATTCAAAGACATCATTATCATCATCATCATCGTAGTTATTTATTATTACTATTATTATTATTATTATTATTATTATTATTATTATTATTATTTGTCGCTGCGTGCTATGATAAATACTTTAGTAACCGGATTTATTATGATTATGACAGAATTCGAAACCTCTTAGGGCTCCAAACTCTCTTCTCGCGTGGACTGTATTATGATGCCCTTTTTGTTTTGAATATATTCAATAGCAAAATTTATTGCAAATTTCCCTTGATCATGTAGGCATTCATATCCTTCTCGGTCTTCTCGTAATCCAAAATTATTTTTTCTCAATAGCTTAATAAGGTAAGCCTATAGGTCGTTGTATCCATAGCGCCAATTCTAGATTTGTCGAATTCGACTTATATCATAAACGAAAAGCTAAACTCAGAAGAGTTATTTAAGGAAATCCCTTATCAATAATTTATCACTAAGAGGTTCTGCCTATAATATCTAAATTTTACAATAATTCTGATTTATTTTTACATATTGTTACTGCTTTTAACCACTCTTTAGTTTTTTTGTTATTATTGCTGTTTTTTATTATTATCATTTAAATTACTTTTTTGAAACTATTAATCATTATATAACATTATTTATACATTTTTGTTTATCTTATTTTTCGTGTAAATATATGTATTTGTTAGGTACTTGTGTACTTTCAGTGCTGGCCTGTTATAGGTCCTACGACTGTTGGTCAGCACTGTAATAAAGGAAATTGAATTTGAAATTATTATTATTATTATTATTATTATTATTATTATTATTTATCACTATCAGGGCTTATAGCCCTGTTTACACAGTGGGGTGCTTTCACTTTGCCTTTTACTAAACTGAGTGAATAGAAAGTTAATGGATCTAGTATGCAAACTTTTTTTTTTGAAAAAAAAAATTTTCACGAAAATAACACTACCTAACAACATTAATAGTTACATTTGGCACAGAAAAGGGAAGTATGTTAAATTTTAAGACAATTAAGTCCAAATTTATAAAATAATAACGCGAATACCTATTTCACAAAGTATTGTTCTGCCATATTCTTTAGAATTTCCTGAATCGATTCAAACACCGATCCAGCTTAGATGTTCACCAATGTAAACCTATCAGAGATATTATTTCTTTGTCCCTTAATTAAATATGGATTGCAGATTTTTTAATGATGTTACTTACATTAATTAAACTCTCACAAATAGAATGAATAAACATTCACACATAACTTCAATAATGAAAGACGAAAAAACATAAAAGAACACAGTAAAAACGAATTAAAATAAATAAACGAATGGCTAACTTAAAAATCAAACAACACTAAAATTTATATATTTTATTTAATAATGTTGTAAGTTTAAAATTATTATTTATATGTTATGAATTTCTAACCAACCTAACCTAAACTAACCTAACCTTCCATATCTGAGAAAACTAAATGTTAATAAAAAAAGTTGGAGATATGTATGTACATTTATTTAGAGTCTAGTAATTTTTATCATAGGTTTTCACGGTGTACATTGTAGAAAGAAAAATGTTAAACAAATATGGCGTGAAAACGGTAAATGTATTTACTCGGCTCACAAATTAAATCAATTATTTTATAATCCGAGCAAAAGATTTTAACGAACGGGGTTTCCATAATTATCCACCCCACTATAATCCTTAATACATTCGTTATTTTTTCTTCTTTCCGAAAATTACTGCAAAGTGTAAGATAGCTCTACTTATTACTGGGATTAATAATTCATGGAAAGCTGTACATCGTAAGTAAAAATGGCTACACTAGTAGTTTTTTTATATCCATTACTGTTTCTAGCCTTAGTTGGGTCAGTTTTTTATTCAAGCTATATATTTTCCAGCACCGGCTATAGCTTCATATGCCTTATAATATAAACTAGACTAAGACAGGCACGACATCCAGTCCCCAGTCGTTAATTCATCATTACGAATGGGGAAATACTAATTTCACCTATTATACATTTTTCGGCCATGCCATCGATCAAACCCGGGACATTAGTTCATTAGTCATACACGCAACCAACTGAGTAAAGGGCTACACTTGTTAGTCCAGGTTCAAATAAAACAAAAACATATTCCAAATCCTAAAAATATACTATGGAACGAATATTTTTATTTATATATAACTAGTGTCCGGGTTTGGATCCTAACACGCTCTAAAATAATCTTCTGTGAAATAAGACTCCTCTTTCTTTCACAGTGATAATTAAAGAACTGGATACAACATGTTGTGTTTGTTATAGGACTAAGTTGATTCATAATTTATTTGTTTTTTTAGCACTATCTTACTACCCATTCGGGTTTACACGCTTATGTACTAATTCCACTAATGGGTTAGAGATACGTAAGGTTGAATATAAAGGAAGTGTATCCACATTTGCGCAGAGAGAGAAAATGGGAAGAATTTAGGTAAAACCACCCTCAGTGTACCCGACCGGGTTATACCACGATCTCCCCGTCATCGGCCAGTTAGTCTAACGAGAGTAGCGCTATGCGGTCACCTAAGCAGTGATTTAAAGGGAAAAAGTTTTTCCTCCATTTTGTGTTTTGTGCTGAGTGGATAGAGAGTTCATTATATCGGGGTCTTGTAAAATATAATCGAAATTAGTTTTGTTAATTTGATAATAAGTAATGATACAACTTTTATTTCGATGCAACAGAGAACAATTGATCCCACGGACATTTTTCACCAGATAATAGCGACCACGGGTTTTTGTCCCGCACTCTAATTTGCCTGCATCGTGAATCTCCAGCTTTGTGGTTTTTACAGGCGAATACCCTCTAATTTGTACCCCATTCTTTCTGTTGCCTCATATCAGTGGTATTCAACCTTTTTTTTGTTGCGTACCCCGGATATCATTTATTTAAAAAATTTGTACCCTCAGCATTCTTGGGTGCATAATCCCAGGGTGGGGCGAAACAATCAGACGATCTGTGCGGGGAGGAAAGTGTATGGGCAACGTGCAGGGGTTTTGTTGACGTCGGTGGAGCTCAATGATGATATTAGCCCAGCTATGGTGAGGAAAGTGATTGGAAGGTTTGTTTGAGTCCGGTGGAGATCACATGAGTGATATTAGAAGCTATGGTGAGGAAAGTGATGGACAACGTGCAGAGGTTTTGTTGACGTCCGGTGGAACTCACATGAGTGATATTAGACAAGCTATGGTGAGGAAAGTGATGGGCAACGTGCAGAGGTTTGTTGACGTCCGGTGGGGGCTCAATGAGTGTATTAGAAAGCTATGGTGAGGAAAGTGATGGACAAGTGCAGGGTTTGTCTGAGTCCGGTGGAGTCACATGAGTGATATTAGACCAGCTATGGTGAGGAAAGTATGGACAAGTGCAGAGGTTTGTTGACGTCGGTGGAATCACATGGAGTGTTTATTAGACAAGCTATGGTGAGGAAAGTGATGGGAACGTGCAGAGGTTTGTCTGACGTCCGGTGGAGCTCACCTCAGTGACATTATCTTTAAAAAGTTTTAGTATGTAGTTTTCTTTTATTCAGTTGTGAATATTTACTTTTCAAGTAAAGTGTTAATTTTCAAGCTCTAGTCGTTTAATCGTGTTGGCTCCACCTATACAAAGCTATTATTATACTATTTTAAGCCACATGGTGACTCATCATGCATTAATGTTTGCCACTTCCAGATGAGCTAGAAACTTGAAATTTGACAAACTTATAGCTTTAGCCTGTAACCCAACGGGAAAATTCCAAAAAGTTTTAAAAAATCAATAGAAAAAAAAATCAAAATAGCGGGAATTTTAAAGTCGGTGTGGACCTTTTTGGAGTTATCTTGTGGATAAACGGTAAGACTATCAAAAAAACAGCTTGTAATTCATTAGTTTACCCACCGGGGTTTTTGGGGGGGATCCCCAACGAGCAAAGCGAGTACATGTCTATAGTCTACATATAGGAAAGAGATAGAAAGAAAAAAAGAGGCGTTTCCAGAGTGCATGTCTTAAGGTCCGGATTCCTTGTGATAACCCTAAAATAGCTTGATTATTTAGTCTTTTTTAAATAATCTATATCGATAAATACCATCATCATGACCATTGATGATCATGTATTCAAAAACAACAAGGCTTAGGAAGCTGACATTTTGCAGGTGATTCTTCTTATACTGTGGGGGGGCATTAAGAAAGATTTTGGAGAAAATTTACCCCTAAGAGTGAAACGACTTTTCCATTGAGCAGCAGAAGTGTCGTATCAAGGTTACAAACAAGAGGAATAGTATAGGTCAAAAGTGTAAAAAAAAATCGAATATGAAAGTCAAATTAAGTTTAATTAGTAACAATCTCACAACAAATACAAAGCAAAATGATTTAGGGCATTCCCAGCTTTTTAATTTGATTCTGACAGTTGTTAATTTGCTAGGATCAAATATGTGAAATAACCCAAAACAGTTAGGTTGAAGAATACTCCAAATGAAACTTGGCAAATCTGCAAACAAGCAGGCAGGGGGGGGAAGTTATAACGGGGGCAGTTCTCCTCCCCTATTGTTCGTTAAGACAGAAGGGTTGGAGACAGAGCCTAGCAGTCGGGTAGTGTGAGATCTGGCCTTGGAGCGGTGACTAGGCCCGGTATGTCGTGAACGCGGAATAAAGAAATATTACATGGTGGCAGCGGTGGGATCAATTCGGTTGGTTTTAGAAGAGAAGAGCCCTCATGCTAGTCTCGGGTGGGGTCACCAAAAACAGATTGATCTGCATGTCAAGTATTCAAGGCAGTTTTCTGTAAATACCTTGGCCTCGAGAGGACGAGGCCCAGTAAGAAACGTGCTCTCGGAATGGAGTTACACGGGATCAGTCGGGACCCGTTGCTTCCGATGTGGAGAAAGGGACACGTACGGCGGGAATGTGTGCCAACATTTTCGGGAAAATCGCGATCGCCGATGTAGAAATTTTTTTCGCCCACCCACACCGGCCTTCATAGGCACTCGAAATTATGCGTAAATAATCCAGTTGCGATTACGCGTCTGGAGCTATTCGCTCCATTAAACTGGAGTTCCTAATTGATTCCGCAGCTACAGAGTCCATAATACGAGAAGACTTGTGGGAACTCGTCAAGAGGCCAGAGGATCAAATTGTCTCATCAACGATCTCATTTCATGATGTAAGTGGGCGTATGTTATCAGTTTTAGGCCGGGTAGCCTACCCATCATACTCGGTAATATACGTACACACAAACATTTTTTGTAATCAAAGATTATTTCCAGTCTGCTCTGTTAGGTTTGTCATTCATATTGGCACATTAGTGTGATATAATTACTTCTCAGGACGTCCCCAATATCGGTGGAGTTAAAGTTCCATGTCATTATGTTTTAAATATCAAAACTCCAAAAAATCCCTATTTCAAACACACGGTCACATGTAAATCTTGCGGAAACTATCACCGTGCTGCCAGAAGTGAACTGTTTTTCCACATGGTGGAATAGTGGCTTCAGAATTTGAAGGTTGGAAGGTCGCTTGGAGACCAACCTGAAGTTTGCAGCAAAATACGGCATTTCCTCTGCTTGTATTTTGGTCCCCAGCTCGCAATATTAGGGTACCTTTCCGGCTTCTAAATACTCACCAGACCCTATTGTTTTTGTATAAGGGGACATCAATGAGCCACTTTCCCCCCTTACCCGAAGTTGCCTCAGCTAATGATGGCATTACCGTACGAGGTACACGAAACCACCAAACACACCCCCTTTTTAGGTTATGTTTGGAAGACAAAATCGTTTACCAATCGATATTGTGTACGGGAGACCAATGGAGCAAGGGGAGGAAGAAGCTACACCCAGTCGTATACAATGGATCTTCGTAATCGCTTAGAATCTGCATATGAACAAGTCCGAAAAATCTTAAAGTGGGACAGGAAAGACAAAAAGGGGTATATGACCGCCGTGCTCTGGGAAAGCATTATTTAAGTTCATCTACACTTTAAATTCAACAGGGATTCCACCTCACAATTCTGTTTGAAAGTTGAAGCACCAATAATGCTGCTACTAATCTGAAACCTCTAAGCTTTGTAATGGCACCAGGCTGCAGGAGAGTTTTACATTGTAACGTGATAAAAGCAGCCATATCTAAAGGATGTGGTGCAGGAGGAACAATTTTCATACCCGCATTCCTTTGTTTCCTCCGACTACCATTTCAATTCAAACGAATGCAATTTCCGTAAAAAGTATGTTTTCGAAATGACGATAAACAAAGCTCAGGGGACTCTTTGAACGTTTCTGGTGTGATTTAAGAAATGACTGTTTCTCCCAGGCCAGTTGTACGTAGCTTGTTCACGTGAACGAAAAATGTAGTTTACAAGGAAGTTTTTAAAAAGTCTTTAACTAAATTTACAATATTTTTTAAAAAATATGTGTTGTCCCTTTTTTTCCCTTTCCCTTATAAATATCGACAAGTCATTACTAATTCTTTGTACAAAAAAGGAATTTCTCTGAAATGATCTTATAGATTGCTTCGTAGTGAAGAGGGTATTTATCTAGTAATAAATGTAAAAACAAACTCCATGGAGTCAGCTCACAGCCGAGTTTATACGACCGAGAGGCCCCCAAATGTTAGTGAAGATAATGCCAACATTTGCTGATAGAGGGTTTCTATGGTCAGCACAATAAAACCCTTCGGTGTTAATCTCAGTTTTCTGGACCGGAGTCACTATTTATTTATTCAAGTGGCCCCCCTTTTTGTCCTCACGAGACTGAGTAACCTCATTCAGCCCTACTGCTTCAGAGAAAGATATGGAAGCGGAGGCAATTGAACCTAGGAGCTCTGATCACTAGCTATAGAGACAGTACAATATTGCATATTTTTATAGTTTTAAATTTTACGTACCCCAATATATCTTCGAGTACACCAGGTTGAATATCACTGCGTTAGACGATAAAGTTTAAGCTGTTCTTATTTGTTTCTTGCATTTGACTGCCAACAAAGTATATTCTTACAGCTGAACAAACTAATTGTTTGGAGACGATTAATTCAGTTTTGCATCGTGAGATGAATTACCAGTGCAGTGTGGAAAAATAATTTAAACCAATAGCATTGTTTTTTTAGAATTAAAATCAGTCAAATTAGGCTAAAAATGGCCTTAATCAACTGTATTGGTTGTTCAAGTCACCAAGGTTTGTAAAGTCCAGCGTAAGTTCAGAGGTTTTGTGGGTGTGTGTATATATAACTCAATACCTGTGTCTTAGTCAGTACCTGTACCCCTGGCCTGAATGCAGTCTAAAAGCATTCCTGTAATGTTAAGCAGCTCCACATTATGGAGTACAAAAAAGACATTACACTGAAACAAGGGTCAAATGGGATACACGTTAGTATGAACTTTTTATCGTGTTTGTATCTTTGTCCACCGTTTAGGTGAATTTACATGTTGCGGTATATTCTGTTTATTTATTGAGGCTTATCCACCCAGATTTTGTAAACTCTGATACTTAGCCACATAAATATTTGTTTGTATTTTTTTTTATAATAATAAAATAGTTGGTTATAATCCAAAAATATTCTGTTCAAAAAAAGCGTGTTATCTGAAATTTTTGAAACATCTTGTTTATATTATTTAATTAGAAAAATATAAAAAATCGGTTCAGTAAAACTCCAGGGGTCATTCACTTTTTTTAAAAAGGCCCTATAGAAAAATTGAAAAGATTAAAAGTAGCAGAAGTACTCGGCGGTTGACCAGGGTAACCCCGCAATCCATTGCGTGGTTTCCTCAGGCAACTACATATATATATATTACTTTTAAGACATAACAAATCTCCATTTTTATTCTAACGGCTCAGTTTTTAATTAGTTAAAAAAAATCACAACCCATTTTTAAATTCCTGCTTCGAGGTGCACATGTTCGTGTTTCGGGGGCTACAAAATTTAAAATGTCGACCCCTGTGTGCTGTAGATATCATGCATGCTCAAGACAAAGTTATTTTATAATATAGATAACAATTGTAGTTATAAAAAAAACCCAAAATCTTCTTAAATCTTAAATGTTTCAAAGTTATCACTTTGTCTTGTCAAGAGTTGGTCTTCAGACCCCGTGTGTTATCTAGAAGGTCTTCAGATCCGGTCTGTTTTTCCAAGAGATCTTCAGACCTAGCTTGTTGTCTAGAAGATCTTCAGGTCCTGGCCCGTTGAAATCTACATCAGTGGGTCGGGGGAGGCGATGGAGGGCAAAGGTAGATCTCGATGGTGGCGGGGACTTCTGGAAACAAATCAAACCCTCAAATGTTTAACTGCAACATTTTGAAAATAAATAAGAGTGTGAAAAGAATAAAGCTTGCCGCACACTGGAAACGGTCGGAAAAAAATCATCGTCGGATCGGAACAGAACGGTTTTTCCAGGAGGGGAGTATTTTGACGGATTACGATGGATTCGAAGCTATTTCGCATTCGTCTTCAGCACTGGGGCTATTGTACCATCCACACTCCGTTCAGTTTATAAATGTTGATGTTCGTTTCCTGTTCTTTGACAATTTTTGCTTATTTAAAAAAAATTTGGACCAAGAAAATAATCCTTTAGTTCAACATTACCCTATAAATTTTTGGCATTGTAAAATAATTGGGTTTTATGGTTAAAAAAAATGAGCGGGGGGAAAACTTGAAAATTTTTTTTTGATTTATGTGTCGTGCAAAGTATTTTAAGTTACTTTTCTTTATCTTATGACAGATTTCAAGAACAACCCCCATTTCTATTTCATGGATATCACTCCTATCCCCATTACTGCTTTTCACTGTGAATCATCAATTACCATTCCCTGCTCTTCACTGTGATATCACTATCACCTTAGGCTTTTCATGTGATATCACTCATATCCCCATTACTACTTTTCCGCTGTATCATCCTATCCCCATTCCCCACTCTTATGGATATCATACTACCCCCCCTTCCCGCTCTTAAAGCTGTTTTCATATATTCCATTACCTCTCTTTCACGTAATTACTCACTATCCCATTACCTGCTTTCACTGTGATATCATCATATTCCCATTCCCCGTCTCACTGTGATATCACAAAAAAATTTCCTGCTCTTCATGCTGATACCCATCACTTCACCATTCCATCTTACTGTGATTCACTCACTTACCTTCCCTATCTTCATGTGATATCATCCTATCACTTACCTGCTTTTCATGCTGATTACCACTTTTACCTTTATTTTCTCTTCATGTGTATCACTATCCATTCCCTTTCTTCACTGTGATTCACTCACTTCACCTTACCTGTTTCACTGTGATTCATCCTACCCCCATTCCCTACTCTTCATGTGATATCACTATCACCATTACTGCTCTTCATGTGATACACTCATATTCCCTTACTGCTTTCATGTGAACTCACTATCCCCATTACCTATCTTACTGTGATTCACTTCACCATTACCTGCTTTCACTGCTGTATCATCATATCACCATTCCCTATCTTCACTGCTGATATCTTCACCATTCCCTGCTTTTCATGCTGATATCATCACTTCACCATTCCCTGCTTTCCGGGAAATTTCATCACTATCCCATTCCCCACTCTTCACTGCTGATATCACTTCCCCATTACCTGTTTTCCCTGTGTTTATCACTTACCATTCCCTGTCTTCATGCTGATATCATCACTATCACCATTCTATCTTCATGTGATTCACTCACTATCCCCCCTTCCCTGCTCTTCATGCTGATTCCTATCACCTTCCCTGCTCTTCACTGTGATATCACTTTTCCCATTACGCTTTCATGTGATATCACTCCTATCACCTTCCCCGTCTTCACTGCTGTATCCTCCTTACATTCCCTGCTTTCATGCTGATATCACCACTACGCCTTATGTTTCACTGCTGATTCACTCACATCACCTTTACGTCTTACTGCTGATTCACTCACTATCATCACTATCACCTTTACCTATTTCACTGCTGATATCTCACTATCACCTTCCCTGCTCTTCACTGCTGATATCACCACTACCCTTTTTCTGCTTCACTGCTAAATTTTCACTCCTACCCCCATTCCCTGCTTTTCACTGTGATATCATCATATTACCATACCTGCTTTCATGTTTAACACTATCCCCATTCCCCGCTCTTCACGCTGATATCACTACTATCACCTTTACCTGCTCTTCATTGATATCACTCACTATCCCCATTACCTGCTCTTCATGTGATACATCATTTCCCCCTTACCTGTTTCACTGTGTATCATTTAAATATCCCATTATTTTTCATGTGATACACTCACTTCCCTTACCTGCTCTCAGTGATATCATCATTTACCCCTTACCTGCTTTCATGCTGATACCCTATCCCATTCCCTGTCTTCACTGTGATTCATCCTTCACCTACTGCTCTTAATGTGATATACTTCACCAAAAATGCTTTCATGTGATTTTACATCACCATTTGTTTACTGTGTATATCCTATACCATTACTGCTTTCACTGCGATTTTCACTATCCCCCTTACCTGCTTTCAGGATATCATTTTATCACCAAAATTATTTCGATTTTGATTTCTGTCTTCCGATAACATGTTTTTTTTTAGCACCGCATCTTACCCCTGTTCGGTTTACGTTTATTAATTCACTTAATGTTTTTTTTGGTTTTAAGAAAGGTTTTATTCGAGGAAATGTTTGCATTTGGTGGGGAAACAAAACCCCTTAAATACACCCCCCCCAAGTTTAATCGATCCCCTGTAATCGGCAGTTAGTCTACTCAAGTTAGCGCTTTAGACCACGGAGCCCCGAAGTGGGTGCTACATAATTTGAATCCAACCAGTGTGAGAACAAAAACTCTTTTCGTTGGGGGGTTTTTTGATTGGATCTTTTTTCCGATCATTCGGTGTGTGGCAAAGCTTAACATCTCAAGGCGGTGTTTCTACAAAGCTAAACTCTCGGTTAGGACTGGAAAAGTTAATTAAATCCTTATATTAATTTTAATCGTTCACTTTAATTAAAACATCAAAATTACTATTTTTGTGTATAAAAAAATTAAAATTCCTGTAATTTCCGGATTTTTGGATCAAGATCTCCAGAGAATCCTATTAAAAAAACTAATGTCCAAGTCACACAAAAATGCAATATTGTCTTATTACCCCTCATTTTGCCTGAAAAAAGTTCCTTTCCCCTTGGTATGCTCTCTTTAAAAATAGCGAGCATCATCTTTTCAGGGGAATATTATGACTATTTTAGTGGTGCGTCAACACATTAAGGTCGTTAAAGCTTGAAAAATGGACTATAACATATATGTTTTAAATTAAATTCTCCAAATTTATAGGCCTAAACGTTACCCCGGTAAAATTTTTTTCGATCCTCAGTTTTCAAACCAGGCAAGAATTTAAACTGCACAAAAAACAATGAATTTGTTTACGATCCTGGTACAAAATACCCAAGTTATTGTTAAAATGCTTGTTTTTCAAGGCTGCCCTTCATCTCTTTTGTCAACCCGACCACGGGGTTTTGTGGTCAAGCCCTCGGGTAGATTCCCGCTTCTTCTACCGGAGGTTTTTCTTGATAGGGGAATAATTCCTATGGTCACCAGGGTTAGGTTAATTAGGCTTAAGTTAGGTTAAGATCTTTCTTGGCTACACCCCGTCAATTCACTATCATCATGTCCGCATCTCAGGGGACATGGAAAGAGCCTCCGCGGAAAGGATTTACGATTAGTACATTCGAGCGTTCCCTGGGCAACGGTAGATTATTCCTGGCTAATCTTTCCATAAACTGGGCAAACAGTTTGATGTAGCCCAAGAAAGTCATTATTATAATATTATTATTACATCCTTTGTTTTTATAATGAAAGAAAAATAAAAGGAAGATAGTCTTGTTACAGATATTTATATCAGTTCAAAGAGAAAGTGTGTTTGGCTGGATTCTGATTGGTTGACTCTTCTCCGAGGGTCATGAGGTTGGAAAAAAACACCCCCCAGAAGGGCCCTACGTCTGCGATAGTCAAAGGAAGCACAGGTGTAATAGTCACTCTGTCTGAAATGATCTTTTTATTCCACTCTATAGTAAGATAAAAAGCACGGGGCGTATTCCTCACCGGATGTTCCAAGTTCGGATCCTGACCGGCTCGATGTACGCCCTGATTGTTTTCGATATGCGTCTGTCTATTGACCTGCTCTGTGGTCTAGTGGCAGAAGTTTCTAGTTACAGATTCAGAGGTCTATGGTTCGATCACTAGCACTTCCAGATATTCTGTGAACGGAGCGGGGTCAACTCAGCCTTGTGAGGTCAAATGAGGACCTACTTCAATAAAGAAGTAGAAGGTCCGATCTAGAAATTAACGGCCGGGGGGTTCGTTGTGCTAACCAAATGACACCATCTCTATACATAAAATTGGCACTATCTTTGCCAACGACGGTGGCCGCCTATCAGTAATCTCAACTGCGGGCCGATTCCATTGATTTTTTTAATACGTTTGGGTTTAATTATAAGTGAATTCTCAGTTATTTAAAAGTCTTATTTTGGATGCCAGGTAGCTACGTATCATAAACCCAAAAATTTATAAGGAGGTGGTTCGTATCCTACCAACGTTTTATGATGAGGTGGTTACGTATCCTACCAACGTTTTATGATGAGGTGGTTTCGTATCCTACCAACTTTTATGATGAGGTGGTTACGTATCCTACCAACGTTTTAAAAGGAGGTGGTTACGTAAAACCCACCAACGTTTAATATGAGTGGTACGTACACCAACGTTTTATGAGAGGTGGTTACGTATCCTACCAAAGTTTTATGATAGGTGGTTACGTATCCTACCAACGTTTTATGATGAGGTGGGTTTCGTATCCTACCAACGTTTTATGATTAGGTGGTTAAAGTATCCTACCAACGTTTTATAAGGAGGTGGGTTTCGTATCCTACCCCAAAGTTTTTTTGATGAGGGGGTTACGTATCCTACCAACGTTTTATGATGAGGGGGTTACGTATCCTACCAACGTTTTATGATTAGGTAGTTACGTATCCTACCAACGTTTTATGATGAGGGTGTTATGTATCCTAACAACGTTTTATGAGGTAGTTACGTATCTAACAACTTTTATGATGAGGTTATTATTACACAATTAAATCAATATTAATTTAAATTTGTTTATTTGATTTTTGACCTAGTTAATTGTGGATAACATATTATGAATCACTATTGCCTTTATTTAATTTATGATAAAAGCTTAGCTGGTGTTACTGTCAAACACACGTCCATCTCTCACGACTGCTAATACGCGAGTAGGGGTGATTCCTTCATCCCGGGACTGGGTTTACCACCGACATTAGAGTACCATCCCTTTTGCCTCGAGTCCCAGCTCCGCGAGCCTCAAGGAAGGGTCCACCAATGAGGCCACGATTTATTCTCTAAAAAGAATTGAGCCAAGGACTTGCTTTCACTTTAAAAAACACTAGCATAACTCGGCTGATCAGGTGAATTTTGATTGTTTCTGTAGTACCTCGTCTTACTACCTACATTGTAATGAAATAGATGTTCATTTCATAATAATTTTAATCAAAAGTTCTCACCCTTAATATATTTCATATTAATGAATACTCTCATAATATAAAACTAAATGGATCCACATGTGTTAGGACATATTCTCACACTATTGATTGATCATTTACTTATTTGTTTTGTTGTTTACAACGAAGGCCTTTTGTTCACAGTCCCCCACCCCTTTTGCAAATACTTGTGGAACATAACAACTTTGAAAACATTTTCTTTCTCCCTCCCTTCCTTCTGGAACATGGTGCAAAGAAATAATATTCCAGAACAATTTATTTCGAGTAATATACCCGAAAATAAGGCTCCTTTTCTCCCTCGACTTCCACCCTTATAGTGGAACGGTCTGCGCTAAGCTATTCTCCAATTTTCAAACTCGATCTTAAAACTTACAATAAAACGGTCTGTGACGAGAGATATCGAGCTTAAGCAGTCAATATATTGTTCAAACATAATAATTCTGGCTCAGATATTTAGATAACAATAAATCAAATTTATTCCGCATATCTTCTTGCACATATAAGTAGAATCAAAAGCTGACCCTTGTCATCTTCACGCGGGTCCCAAAAACAATCTCTTCAACGAGGCTTTGACGACTACGGCTTCCAACGCAGGACTCCGCGAGAAAAAATCGTAACGACCTGCTCAGGCTATACGCATATTTACAAATTACACTCAAGATTTTGGGATGAGGATGGTTGAATTCAGAGGAAGTGTACCAGCATTTGAGTGGAGGGAGAGTGGAAAAACACTTTGTAAGATCACACTCAATACACCCGGCCGGATCCGAACTTTGATGTCCATGTCATCGGCATCTAG
>JBCFYV010000379.1:0-87115 GCA_039000515.1 Timema cristinae
TTTAAGTGGTTACACACCCCCACACTCACTATCACCATCATCTAATCTCACCGCGACATGGAAAGGACATCCCCTTGGCAAAGGTACATTAGTACTGGATAATTTTTCCACTACTAGGATACAAAAGATGTAGCCCAGACGCGCAATGTTATATTATTTGGCTTAGCAAATGGATTTATGAAGGTAGATCTTGTAACTTTTGCTAGCCGTCAGTTACCAACACTCCTATGGCGAGTAGACTATATTATCTACCTGTTATATAGAGGGGTGCCTAAAATCGTTCTCGCCCGGGCGCAAAATGTACCTCGGGCCGCCCCTGGCTGCGGGAAACCCTTGTTTTCCACGCGGATATGCCGCTCTTGTCGGCGCAAACATCGTGCATCGTCGCGGCAAGTTCTCACGGTCCTCGCTAGAGTAATTCACAATAGGTGTAGAGCTCCGAGTTGAACAGCGAGAGGGAATCTCGCCCACTCCAGACGGAAGTTGCCCCCTCCCCTCCCTCCGTCTCACCGCCTACGCTCTCGTATCCCTCAACGAGGGGCCCACCATCTGATAGTTCCGGCTGGTTGAAATCATGGCCACAATACTACACGCCGCGGTCCCAAGGCTGGCTGCTATTCTTACATCCCTCCTCCCCCCCTCCCCCACCTCGACAGACAACGGGATTTGCATCCACGGGACCAAGAAGAAGTGATGAAATATGATTGTTTTAGACCAGTTTTTTCCAAACTGTGGTACGACAAAGCAGATTTTGACGGGATATCCAAGGGCGTAGGACGTACATTTTTCTAGGGGGGTCCAGACCCCCTCAACACCTGTACCGTTTTACAACCTTGGGGCTTTCATTAAAATGTTTTTTCCCCTTTTCATGGTTTTGTTTAGTTTACCAATATATCTTTATTACATATTGAAACTACGGTCTCTACTTTTAAAGATAGCAGGTGAATGTTTCCTATTGTGTGTATGGGAAGAAATAGAAAGGGTACTTTGATTAGATCATGGCCCCAAAAGGGGTACGCAACTGGCGAAAGCTTGGGAAATACTGGTTTAGAAGAAACTTTTATTATTCACACGTATATTGCTGCATGTCTGGACTAACTATTTTAAAACGCTAGTGGGGTAGGAATGAAAAGTTGTAGAGCTTCGGAGGAAATGTACCCACAATCGTGAAGAGGAAGAGTAGAAAATAATTTCAAAAAATACACCCCCAATAAAGGGGGAGTTAGAAGAATTTATGATAAACGTACCTGTGTTTTTTGTGGTGAGATAGTGGGAAACCATTTAGAAAAACTCACCCTCAATACACTCTGGCCGGGACTAGAACCCCGATCACCAGCAGACCAGACAAGATGAAACTGATGCATTTTCTCACGTGCCATCCGGTGCGGATTAGTAAGTATATTTTATATATATATATATATATATTTTGTGGTATCTATAGAAAGTTTCCCTCAAAGTCTCAACGTTCACGGGGAGGGTTGAAGAGATGGAAGAAGGGGGGGAGGGGGATAATAATCTTGTGGCTCGGGGATGTGACGGAGGTGACACGAATATTGTCGACAGTGAAGGTTGACCGACAATCCCGTACCTTTCACTTGTGCGGCGATGTTGCATGCATGAATCCCACCTTGACTCATCACGACCAGCTCTCGAACAGGCTTTGTTGTAATAAACATGCATGCGCTTTCTAGGCACACAAGGCCGATATTTTCCTGCATAGCTCACTAACGAGTCCGGACACAAGTCAGCTATTTATTTGAGGTGTTTAACGTGCACTTTCTGAACCGACTTGTTATTATTATTATTATTATTATTAGCACCGCGTCTTACTACCCGTTCGGGTTATACGCACTTACGCTAATGTGTAATGGTAGGGTGATTGTGAGATGAAATGAAGGACCTACAGTTTAACGTGGAATCCGAACCACGGTGGCGGCCTTGCATTCCCCACATTCACAAGATGTCTTGTCAGAGGTGAAGGAAGGGTCGAACCGACTAGTTATTTAAGAACACGAGGATTTCTATGAGCGACAGCAAAAAGAGCCTACCAATTTTGGCCAAGAAAGGTATTTTCCCATACCTTCCAGGGTTCTTTTACATGTCACATTCGACATGGGACCAATAGTTTTACTTCCCTCCAAAGGAAGTTGTGCTACCTCTCAAGAAAAATTTGTCAAACCTGGCTGGGTCTGAACCCACGAAAATCGAGTACTGAGGCGAGCACTTGACCCAAAGACCACTGAGCTCGCAATTACCGAGTTGTCAATTACCTTGTGAACAACAAAATATCAAATATAATATTGGCAAAACTCGTTACTATCATGGAAACTTGTAATACAGTCTCGCATTTCCTTGCTTTTAGTAATATAATAAATTACAAACTCTACAAAGTAGAACTAGAAACTGATTTACATGATCAAACTTAACCGTGATTTACCGCTCTTTCAAACAAAAGAAAAACGAAATTATCTGTTTTCAAAATTAATGTTAAGGAAATTGGTTTGAATTGAATATATTTAAGTTAGTTGATGTGTTAGTTATTTAAAAAAATACATACAGGTTTGTTTCAAATTATACATTAAACTTTTAATAAATCATACACAAGCAATTTTCTGAACTAGTTATATTTTTTGGGGTAGCCTGACCAATTATCCAAACAAGGAATAACACAATGAGCATGTCAAACAATGCACATCGTATTTTTTTTGGTAGAATCAACTTAAGATGGGATGAAAGGTTTCGCGTGTCAAGGTCAGTATGTTTGCAGTTTTTAAAACAACAAAATAATTGTTTGTCAAAAATAAATAAAATATTACTGAAGATATATTTATTATAATTTTCTAATTATATCAATATCAACAGTCCTTGAATATCTGTCATGCACATAATTGTCGTTTGATGAGACACTTTTTTAAATGAAGAGAATAAATCCTAGTCAGATATTGCAATGACAATAACAAATATACAAGTACTGTTGATGTTACTATGTGTAGAAAATTAAACTAAAAGTATCTACTGAAGGAAGATTTTATTTACTATGAACCGAAAAAAGATTTTTCTATAAAAACTACAAAAATATGGACCTAATTCGGGGTCATTTCCATCCCGCCTTAACGTAAATGTGTGGGCTAGGTTATTCGAGTCGTAATGGGTGTTGTTTAATGCAGGGATTAAGAAATATATTTATATAAATATAATAAATATATAAATGTATGTAATTTATATATACACATATATATGTATGTATGCCTTAGCTTAGTCAGTAACGTGTCTGTCTACTGAGCTAAAGGTCCCGGGCTCAATTCCTGGCTTGGCTGAAATATATATATTGATTAAGTGTGGGTTTACAATTTCACAGTGATAAATTAACATCTCAGGACTGGTTGTTGTGCCTGTCCTAGTCTTCAGTTATATTATAAGTGATATGAAGCTGCGACAGGTCTAGCAAGCCGGTGGTGGAGAATATATGGCTTGAACAAAAAAACTAACCCAGACCACATGCTGGAAACAGTATTGAATGTAATATACATAGGCATATATATATGTCTATAAAATAAATAAAATAACTATATATATGACCTCTCAACCCCTGTACACAACACCTAATATGACTCGATCAACCTAGCGTCCATCATCCCAGACAAGCACCGTAGTCCTCCTATACGATGGCAATCATACACCGAATTGTTTCACCGGCGTCAACTACGTGCTCTCGGACTTGGCGCGTGACCAAAACAAATTGGGTTGCTGTCGCTCCCTCCGGACACTGATGTAGGAGAGCACTTGGTGTTTGGCGTCAGTCCACACGTACCAGACACGAAGAACGTGATCAAAATCCTTCTCGGTTTGTTTGACTTAAGAGATAACACTACTGTATAGTTAGTATTGTGTGTGCAGGAGATTAGGTTAAGAGTCACAATGCGCTGGAGAATTAAGAAGTTTGTTGGCTCGACGACCAATATGAGGAAGGTTTCTTCTTAAGTAATACATAGATCATTTTACAAGCTACGTGATTAATCACACATTAATATCCCATGACTGGCTGGTTAGTGTAGGCCAGTGGTTCCCAACCTTTTGTGGCCCATCTCCCCTTTTTGGAGGTTGACTAACACCTATCGCCCCCTTTTCATTTTCATTGTATGCCTAATTTTAATTTGAAGTAAGGTGTAAATAATAAAGCAGTTTTATTATTATAAACAATTTTACTACCGTATATATTATTATTATTATTATTAGCACCGCGTCTTACTACCCGTTCGGGTTAAACGCACTTACGCTAATGTGTAATGGTAGGGTGATTGTGAGATGAAATGAAGGACCTACAGTTTAACGTGGAATCCGAACCACGGTGGAGACCTGGCATTCCTTACTACCGTATATAAAAACAACCAAAGCAGTTTTATCCGGTCACTCTTGAATAAAATAGAAAAAAAATGTACATTTTTTACAGATTTTTTTTAAATACAAAGAAGTGAAATAATTAACTAAGATCATTGATGTACATTTAAAAAACAGGAGTACATGTTTTCATTTTTAAATTGGAATCTGGAAGAATTAAGAAAGTTGACAGTTAAAATTTGAAAAAATAGATGAAAGTTTGAAAACTTTGTTATTGTTTTATTTTACCTTTTCAATGGCTGCCTTGTGCTTGGTGGATTTCAGTTAAAGCTTGAATATCCGGCTTTATGTTCGTCAAGTTCAGGCGCAAGTCTCCTTTGAGGCAAATGTCCAAATTATTTCTCTGTTTTGTGAGGAGCTGGACAACAGAACTAAATCCTTTTTCAACTAAATATGTTGACGGGAACGAGATGAGAAGTGGTTCAGTTTTTCCCCACAGTTGTGGATAAGTGTCCATAATCTTCACCCAGCCTAACTCGTAACCGCTCTGCTTGAAAATGATTTTCGCCTCACAGTCATACTTCAGATCTAGAATCTCTGTCTGCAAAGAGTTATCAAGCTTATCCACAGCTTCAAACGAGAATGGATCTAGAATCCAATCAGGAATTTGTAACTTGGTCAAATCTTCAAATCTTAATTCCATGTCAGTGTTTAACTGGTCAAGGTGATCAGTAAAAATTAGGATTTTGTCTTCTGGGAGTTCAGGAGTCCCGTTAGCTTTTTAAGGGTCGGAAACTGAATCAGCTCTTTACGGCCAATATTTACCTTGCGAATATCAAACTTGGCGATGAATGATGAAATAATTCCTTTGGCCTTGATAAGGTTCATCTTGTTTCCTTGAAGCCTTATATTGACTTCGTTCATTTTTTCAAAAATATCTGTAAGGTACGCAAGTTCCAACTTGCGTTGCTTCAAATTCTCACTTAAAACAGGATCAGACGTGTCGAGAAACTCAGTAACCGTGTCAAATAATTCGAAGAAACGGCGCAAACAGTTTCCTTTGGAAAGCCACCTCACGGCCGTATGTAGAAGCAAGCGTTCGAATTCCTCATTATTTTCATCGCAAAGTTGTCGGAACAGACGGTCATTGAGGGAATTAGCTTTAATCTTGTTGACACCAGTAATGACAAGTTTTAGGGTTTCATGCAGGACACCACTCAATTTTTTTGCAGCTAAGTGTTGACGATGAATGACACAGTGAATAGTGATTACCTCTGGCACTTCTTTCTTAAGGTGGGATAGAAACCCAGCATGACGACCTGACATGGCAGGAGCACCGTCTGTTGCGCAAGCGCTCACGTTTGTTAGGGGAATCTCTTTTTCCTCAAAATAATCTTGTACCACTTTAAAAATCGACGATCGCTTCATATCAGTGATCAAAGTTCTAGCAAACAGCATTTCCTCGGTAATTTCCTTTTGTTCATTGATAAACCTCACATAAGCTAATAAAATTGCTTTGTTATCAATCACAGTTGATTCATCAATCTGCAATACAAATTTACTTTTTTTCAACAAATTGGTGAGTTTGGATTCAACGTCTGTGGCCATTTCGTCAATTCGCCTGGAAACAGTATTGTTGCTCAAAGGAACCAATTGACTTATCTTATTACTAGGGCCCTCGCCTAGCATGATTTCAACAATTTTTTTTGGTAGCCGGTAAAACAAGAGTTTCGCCAATTGTGTGAGGTTTACCACATTTAGCGATCAATAAAGACACCTCGTAAGAAGCAAGAAGACCTTTGTCAAGATCGGTTGCTCGTTTTTTAAATAATTCACTCACATTAGACCGTTTAAAAGCTTTAGCTTTGAGGTGTTGAAAATAACTAAGTTCTTTACTCACTTTATCACTGTGTACTCTTGATAAATGATCTTTCATTCGCGAAGGCTTCATGGCTTCATTACTAGTAAATGTTTCATCGCACAGAAGACAATGTGGAAACTGCACATTTTGCGGTGACGTGATAAAACCGAATTTTAAATACTCAGCTGAGTATTGACGACACTTCTTCTTTTTTGAATCCATTGTGCATGAACTTCTACACTTCCAAACAAACGCACAAAAACTGATGGTGAGGCACACAAAGGCTAGTGAAGACTGAAGACGAATGTAGGTCAATGGCAAGTGTGTTGTGTTGGCAGGAGGGGGAGGGGGTTGAGTCACTTGTCGGCCGCGCTGAGCAACAGGTGGGGGACTGTGAAGAGGGGTGAGTGCAGTGAACTCGCCGGCTGAGAATAGCCAGTAACTCGTGCTACCCGGCAACTTCTACTGTACAGTACTATTTTAATTTTTCCCCCTTTGAATACTCATCGCCCCCCACTTATTTATTGCCCTCCTGATAACCCAAATCGCCCACTTGGGGACGATCGCCCCCAGGTTGGGAACCACTGGTGTAGGCCGATATCAATAAATATACAGATCAGCATATTATATATTATGATAGTTTCAAAATATTATTCAGGCTAGACGTTTATAAATAAAGGCCTATTTATAAATGTAATGGCGTGTAGATAATATAACTTATACATGTTTATATATAATACTTGAATGGATCAAGGATGAGTTAGGTAGAATTTACAAGAACGTAGCCAAATTTGCGTAGGAGGGGGAAACCATTTAGTAAAATACACAATCAGTACACCTTGTCTGGATTCAAACTCTGACCTCTCAACACTGGCAAACCAAACTAATTATCTTTGAATTTTGGCAACTCTACCACCGTACCGGGTAAAATATAATTAACTAAAGGATATAATTATAATCGTATGTATATTGTAGTCAATATTCTATTTTATTAAGCAGCGTGTCTTACTACCCGTCCGGTTTATACGCATACTTATCAATTACGCTTATGTGTTAGAGATTAGTAAGGCTGAATTGAGATTATGTCTACCTGCATTTTGCATGGAAGAAGAGTGAAAAATAATGTAGGAAAAAAACACTTAATACACCCGACCGGGATTCGAAATCCCAATATCCTTGTCTTTGGCAATCTAGTTTTTGTGAGAGTGAAGTCTTAGAGGCTTAGACCATTCTACCGCCGAAACGGATTTTAATATATTACATATATATAAAATTGTATTATATATATATATATATATATATATATATATATATATATATAGTCTACCTCGGAGTTCTTAGGTAAAGTTCTTTCCTCAGATACCCGACAAACATAACCGAGGTCGACAGATTTTTCATTGAGCGATAAAAATCCATAGCACAACTTTCTTCAGATGTGAAGTAATGCCATAGGTCCCATGTCGATTGTGGTATGCAAGGTATGCCAAAATAACTTTGCCGGTAAAAATGATAAGTCCTTTCGATCTTGCTCATAGAAAATTATCGTGAGCTGATATAATCAGTCGGTCTGGAAAGTGCATGTTAAATACTTAAAAAAGAAAGTATATTTATTTTTGTTTGGTATTACAATACCATAGAGCCAATTAGATTCCAAAGGGTGCCTATTTTATTTGGTTTTTATGCTAGTGTGTCCTATTACACTATCCCCTGGAGATTGGGTTATCTGTAAAATAGAGGATATTGTGGGCCGATAGAGTATTATTATTATTATTATTAGCACCGCGTCTTACTACCCGTTCGGGTTATACGCACTTACGCCAATGTGTAATAGTAGGGGTGATTGTGAGATGAAATGAAGGATCTACAGTTTAACGTGGAATCCGAACCACGGTGGAGGCCTGGCATTCCCCACATTCACAAGATGTCTTGTAAGAGGTGAAGGGAAGTGTTTGGTAAGCAGATAAATCTGTGCCGGGACTGAGGATTGAACCCCTGACCCCAGCTCAGAAGTCCGACACCTTACCCCTAGACCACCAGGTCACCCAGGCTGATATAGTAAGTTAGTCCTATGTAAATATGATATTGTGCTTAAAAAGTTTCACATTTATCTCCAAAATGGTTGACAGAGCTGTGTCGCCATTTGAGGTTGAACCTCAGCCTCCAGGATTGAGGACAAGAGTGCTGATCACCGACCTAAGTTTATTGGTATTCATTTCTGCTCATGATTTATCAAGGGCTTTAATTGTTTATTTATGTACATAATAGACAATTATAAACATTAACTTTGGCATATATATTTTTCATATCCGAACATTAAATAAAAAGAGTAATTAACTAAGATAATCTAAGTATTTTAGTTGATGAGGCTCCTTTGGAATAAATGCACCCACGTTAGCTTGGCGATAGGCTGAGTCTGTCGTATGGTCCTGATGATTCAACTAGCCAGTCCGATAGTAGGCGAGCCACGTCAACAAGGCTATTTAGTACTTCATTTGTTTATTTAATACAGACTTCTTCAGTATAGTTTGCCCGTGTCTCACGAACTATATAGGGATACAGTAAAGTACAGTACTCTACTGTATTATACTATATAGGGATACAGTAGGAATGTGTGTGCTTATAATAATTATTATTATTATAGAAATTATTAGAAATTATTATAAATTATTATTATATAAATGTATTTAGTATATATAGCTACTAAATATTATCAGCATTTTTTCTTTTTAATCATTAATTGCTATCTCTATCATGTTTATATATAACCTATTATGCGTTGTAAATGACATGTTAATGTGATTGTAGAACGATTGTGTTTTTTGTTTGTTTTATCTTTCTCATCCATTTAGTTCTTACTTTGCTCATTTATTTTATTTTAACATATTCTAAATTTACAATTATCATGTATGTGGTCAATTTTTTTTTATCATTAACAATATTTCTTGTACAGGTGTTATAAATTAGATTTTAGCACGTAAGTATTAAATGTAGGTTCTTTTTTATGACTAAAGGGTTAAGTGTAAGAAAAGGCGCTGGCCTTAACTTCATCCAAATAAAGACATTATTATTATTATTATTATTATTATTATTATTACTATAAAACGACGTATCCTCTTGTTACACTTTATTTTATCTATCTAGTAGAGCTTCTCTTAAAAGTAATTGTAGCTTAATCAGTGTTTGGATACCATTTTTGTGAAATTCTTTGTCTTAAAACCGTCCAAATACGTTATCTTTGTTTTGCTCGAGTTGTTACGTTACCGGTACGTGAGTTCTGATCACACATACTAGTTTATCTACATTATGTAAACGTTACGTGAACGTTAAGTGGATCGTGATGTTGGCAAAAGGTCAAATCTCTTTCGCTTTTAAGCCTCGTTAACACGACCCACGTATACTTGGATCTTGTTAACGAGGCAAAAGACTCCCACAGTAACCTTCGCGTCTGGGGAATATTTCGAAGAAATAAGAAAAGTCTATATTTTTTTTAAATATCCCACTAAATGACATATTTAATATAATATATTATTTATAACAGCTACAAACAATAAAACAGAATATATATTAAATGACACCTATAACGTAAGTATATTGGATAAATTAAGATGTGTCAGCATAAAAGAATATATCGTGGGATCTGTTTTTTCCTCGGGACTTTTCGCTTTACTTATATGCAACTGTATTGGTGACCTGGTGGTCTAGGGGTAAGGTGTCAGACTTCTGTGCTGGAGGACCGGGGTTCAATCCTGGGTCCCGGCACAGATTTATCTGATTACCAAACCCTTCCTTCACCTCTGACAAGACGTGTATCAATCACAACTTGTGAATTTGGGGAATGCCAGGCCTCCATCGTGGTTCGGATTCCACGTTAAACTGTAGATCCTCCATTTCATCTCACAATCACCCTACCATTACACATTAGCATAAGTGCGTACAGCCCGAACGGGTAGTAAGACGCAGTGATAGTGATAATAATAATAATAATATATGCAATTAATGATTAATCTGAAAATTAAAAGTAGCGATATGTGACAACAAACAAAAACAATCCAACAACTTAGCTTATTCGATAATGTACCAGCTCCTTCCTCTAGGGACCCCGGGTTTGATATCTGGTGAGTGTTGGAGTTGAATATTTTGCTATATTTTGGTTTTTTTTTCTTTTACCAAAAGTCAAATAACCGACCGAGTGGTGGATTTTTCCCTAAATAAAGATAGTTTAATTCACTGAAGAGGTATAAATTAAGTGATAAAATTGTAGTTTTTAATGACTTTGATAAGAGACATAATTCCATTTAATCGCGTATTCCCAATTCCTAAACGTTAACAGCAGTAATCAACAAATGTTATCTATTGCTATATTGCAGGGAATTTTCAACAAAATGTCAATTTTACGACCCTCTAGCCTAGTCTAGTAATAGATAACTAGTAAATAAATTGATTCATTTTAATTTATAGTTTGGATTGCTATTTACGGTGGAATGGAAGAGGACGCGAGAAAAAGCCAGTGTTTTTGCAGTTTTTATAGCAAAACTTTTATTTGGCCAAAACAAATAAAATATTGCTCCACTACAAACATAAAGTTTGACCTCAAAATTTATTGAATATCTGTGAAGGAACTCTTGGAATTTAATAGCAATTTTTTTATCTTGATTTAAAAAGTTGGTCATCTAATGCCGCTATGATCATGACAAATATTCAATAACAGTTGATATCAACATGTGAATAAACTTGGTTTATGTTTGTACTGAAGCAATAGTTTATTTATTTTGACTAAGCAAGTGTTTTGCCATAAAAACAGCAAAAACCACTGGCCTTTTCTCGTCTCCCCTGGGTGCATAGGAGCTTTGTAGAAAAAAACTAATTATTTAGAAATAGGAAAGCTAAGAAAAATTTAGTTTTCTCTACAATTATTGTGTTTTAATTTCTAAAAGTATATTACTCTTTTTACTCGTATTTCCGTTAAAAGCTGTTGAAATTAGATTCATAAAATTTGAAAGGTTTGATTATTTTATATATGACATAATAGCTTGCTATAACCTACTTGTAATTATTTCCATACGATCACCTAAACATTTTCTAAACTATTAAATATTTACTGCTACACATAAAAATTTCATTTTTATATAGAAGTTTGTTTTTAATTAATTACTTCTTTATCTTACCGTGTTAAAATGGAAAATTAATACTCGAAAATAAAATAAAAACTATATCATTTATTCTAATCTGGTCGTTGTTTGGACAGTAAACCATGAAGAAAACAACACTTTAATTATATTTATGATTCGAGCATAATCTTGCACCTAATTCCCCGACTATTCGGTCGTGAAACGTCTTTGTAAGCACTTTTTGGCATTTTAACCGATAAATTAATACTAGATCATTCCCAAACCAGAAATCTTATTGAAATAAAATTTTTTGCATTCTCCACTTGAAAATAGTTATTTGATTTTATACATTTTAAAATATTGATAGTCTTATTACTTAATACTTGAATCGTTTGGTAATATTATTCCAAACAATTAACGGTAGTATCCACACCGGTGGGCACGTGTTCTAAACGTCAAGTTTATTTAGTCTAATTTTCCAGTGACGGGGAGGTCGGAGATTCTAATCCCGGCCAAGTGTATTGAGGCTGGTTTATCCTAAACGGTTTTCCCCTCTCCCTTCAGGCAAATGTGATTACATTTCTTCTAGATTATAAGTAATCCTCCCCAATACATTGGAGTAATTGAAATACATGCGTATAGCCTGAACGAGTAGGGATAAACGGTGGAGTAAGGGGGGAAGAGGGGGGTTGTATAATTTAAGTAAATCTGTCTTATTTATTTATAAATAGCACATTATTTCAAGAGCGCGTTTACTTCCAAAGCTAGTGGGCACTAGAATAATTAACAGTCTCTTATCCAGGTGTCTCATCTTAGTACGGTAACCCGAGCTATTTACAAGAAGACATAGGAAAAGAGGAGACGAAGTATTTTCCTGTGTAAATAGGTATAAACATCCAACAAAAACAAATATTTTGATTACAGTAATTAGTTGAAAAATGACACCTGCGCACAGGAATCGAACCAGGTACTTTGGGCTAGGTGGGCCACTGAGCTATAAAGGATTAATTCCATGCTCGGAATCATTCTTCACTCATAGTTTAAAGCAGAGTCTATGATCTGAATGAGTCTGTGAGGTAGTCTAGCACAAATAATCCAGTTCGATTCGCTACTGAATTATTGCAATTTTTTTTAGAGCCGCGTCTTACTACCCATTCGGGTTCTAAGTAATTAACTACACTAATATGGTAAGGATAAGGATGGTAGAGCGAAGAGGAAATATAACAGCCTTTGCGTGGAGGGAGAGTGGGAAATCATTTTAGAAATAAACGCCCTCATCACACCCGACCAGGATTCAAACCCCAGCCTCACCATCACAGGTGAGCCAGACTATATGAACTTGGCACTTATTCCGCCGATGTGGGCAGTCTGCGAATTAATTTGTTCTCTAATTATATGTGTTATTGTACTAATATCCTCATCGCCCGCATCTAAGCCAAATGAAAATGAAAATCCTTGACAGTATCGAGATTTGAACCAAGGCCTCCCTGGAACTGTTGAGCAACATCTGAGGCACAATACCTTAGTGCTATTTCTGTGACAGTTGTCAATATAATATATTCTCTTACTTTAAATGTTAAAAAAAAAAATCATGTACACATGGAATTTTATTTTGTAATTTTGTAATTGAGAATTTGTTTGTGCTTCGCGCCTTACTACCCATTCGTGTTATTTGCATATTTGCAGTAGTTATGTAGAAATTAGCAATAATTAAAATGAAATGCACCTGCATTCGCGTTGATGGAGAGTGAGGGACCCATTTAGGAAAACATTACCTCATTGAACCCCTATCTCCCCGTTATCAGCAAACCAGATTAGATGAGCATGACACCTTTGTCGGCTTGCCCCCCTGCGTGGCTCCTCATTAACCTATTTTAGCACACGAGAACGTATTTTTAGTGAGTCTCGAATCCCTTTTAACTCGAATATCAAAATCAAGTGAAGACAAAGGGCCAGTTTCATATGAAGCGTGCTAAGTCTGATTATGAAACTGGCCCTAAAAACTTTTGACTTCTGTTGGATTCGATCCAAAGTCACTAAGAAGGCGTTGGCGCAATTAACGCCCACAGTACGAGAACATGTTTAGAAGCAAATACATATTTATACACGTTTACAATATGATTCCCAATTCCAAAAGCTTATTCTGAAAGCTCACGAGGTGGCATATTTCCTCAGGCTTACATGCTTCTACCATCAATATAATTATTTTTTAGCATTGCGTCTTACTACCTGTTCAGGTTATACGCATATATACTAATTAAGCTAATGAGTTAGGGATGAGGAAGGTTGAGTTTATAGGAAGGGTACCCGCGTTTGCGTGGGGAGAAAGAGAGAGAATAAAAACTTTTGGAAAAACCACCCTTACTACACCCGAGCGCCATTCGAACCCCATTTATATCTCTGTAATTGGAAGTTTTGTCTCTTGCGAGAGTGACGCCTTAAAAATAATATTTTTATATCTCAAAAGCTTAAAATAAATTCTTATTCGCCTAATGGTAACCCACCCACACACAGAACTTTTAGATGTATTGATTTATAATTTAGCGATATAAAATTAAGATAAGATGAGCCCATAAAAAGCATCCTAGAAACCCGCGCACGCACTTCGATAACACGGCCCATACGTGGCGCTGAGTGGTTGTAGGGGGTGGGAGTGCACACATGTTACAGGGCCTGGTAACACGGCCCATACGTGGCGCTGAGTGGTTGTAGGGGGGTGGGAGTGCACACATGTTACAGGGCCTGGTAACACGGCCCATACGTGGCGCTGAGTGGTTGTAGGGGGGTGGGAGTGCACACATGTTACAGGGCCTGGTAACACGGCCCATACGTGGCGCTGAGTGGTTGTAGGGGGTGGGAGTGCACACATGTTACAGGGCCTAGTTTTGGTAGGATGAACCGTATTTGGTAGTTAATAAAGTTACTAAAACAGTTTTAATATAATTATTGATACATTAAGTTATGTTATCTACAGCTGTCACTTTTGATAGATATTATCAATACCTATCAAATAAAACTTTGTAAAATGTTATCAATGTTGGCCGAAAATAATTAATATGTTTGAATTTTCTAAACTTTTCCTCCAACCTAAATCAGGCGATAAGATTATTAGTCTTACTTTATTTTTTTGTCACTGTTTCTCAGGAAAAACTACCTCCATTGCACTTTCCGAGATTCGAAACCTAATCTCCCAATCCACCATGGACCAGTCCACCACACAGACCAGTCAACCACCCAGACCAGTTCATTGTCCACTACGGACCAATCCACCACCCAGACCAATTGACCACCGAGGCGGGAGATAGTATTTAATGTTCACTTTCAAAATCAACTGATATCAGCACACGACTTACTAGTACATACACAGTACCTATAGTACATTCGCGATTGGAGTGGTGGTAGCTGACAGCTAGCAGAAGATTATTATTGTAAACATTGGTTGAAAGTCAATAATGTGGAAATAGTTATTATTCGCTTTGTAATACTAGATTATCAATCAAAAGTGTTAATTAACGCTTCTAGTAATACTTCTTAAATATTACTGTATAATTAGCCTTTTGATAGCTTATTTTAAAAACAAAACATAAAAATAAAACTATTTTCAATTTTTGTTTCGTGGTTGTGGCAACAATATTTATTTTTATAATGCATTGAACAATAAATTAAAATATACATTCTATTCACATTTATACCATATTATAACTGACTGTCCACTAAGTTAAAAAATATATATATTGTTTTCAAAATAAAAGTTTTAATTTAGTAAACAAGTGCGCGTAAATACAATCAGAAATGATTGTATGACGTCAACAGCATTCCTCATTGCTTTCCGGTTCTCCATCTTAATCTATACTTATAAAATAACATGTCCTGACTGACTGACTGACTGACTGACTGACTGATTCGTCATCGCCGAGCGCAAACTATCAAGGCTACAAGCATGAAATTCGGACTGTATATTCATTTTGTTATGTAAGCACCCACTAAGAAAGGATTTTAGAAAATTCCACCCCAAAGGGGTCAAAATAGGGGATGATAATATGTATGATAATATGTATGAAAGTCCGTCATTTTGAAAGTTACATAAACAAAATTTTGTATTTCGGTTATTAACGTAAAACAAATAAATACGTGTTTCAGGAATTTTGGAAATTTTATTTAATAAGGGATGAAAAAGGGGGTGAAAGTTTGTATCGGACTTGCATTATTTTTGATCTGAGGTCGAGTTATGGTCATCAACGTAACGTAATATTTTAAATTAATCTGTAAATGCATATGTATATTTTCGTATTTGTATATAATCAACTTCCACGCGAGCAAAGTCGCGGGCAACAGCTATCTAGTTTATTATAAAGAGCCGGCAGTTTTTTTAGAAGCTCTCGTTTATAAACAATTTTTAAGTGAATCACAGACGCAGTCTCCACAAAAAGAAACATCCAAACGGTTATTTTCATTAATGTTGCAATAATGTAAAAACGCTTAAAAGAAAGAAATTAATTAAAAACAAATGGCTTGTTGTGAAAGTTTTGATTGAAAAAAGTAACAAAAACTAAACATAATTCTCTTGAAGAACATTTGGTTTGGCGAATGGATACATGAGTGATGAGAGTAGATCTGGTAACTTTTGCTGACAGTTAATGACCACCACTCCAGTGGCGAATGGACTCTATTCTCCCGGCTTGTCAATTCAAAACTGAGAAAGGGAAGCCCCGGGGAGCTTCATTAATTCAATGGATTCCAAACTTTTTGCAGGGTTTGATCCCAATTTTGTCTTTGAAACGATCGTGAGCACTTGGTAACCTACAAGTATTAATATATTTTATAATTATTACTATTAACACCACATCTTACTACCCGTTCGGGTTACACGCAGTTCATATCTTTTAATTGATCATTTTCACTGAATCTTACTAACCGCCCGGGTTATCCACATTTAATTACACCTGTAGAATAAGTAGGCAAAAATTAGAAGAAATGTATTGCGTGGAGGGAGAAGGGAAAATCAGTTTGTTGAAAGTGGGCTTCCTATAAAAACAGAATTTAGTAGAATTATTTTGTTAGGAAAAAGGGCCTTTCCAGAACGTCCTTCCTACCAAAATCGTTCTATATCACTTGGCTAAACCTAACCCAACCCAACTCACCTAAAAGTGACAGTTGCAGAACATGACTTGACGTATGAAGGTAGATTTAGAAACTTCCATAAGTGACTAATACCGACTGTATTGTAGGATTATGGTCGAAAGAAACTTTTAAAAATCCAAACATATTTTTTTTTTGCTATCGACATTGTATAGTAGTAAAATTGTAGAGGCATTGATATTATCTATAAAGAGTGACAGCTTCGTATTACACGACTTAACGTACGAATAGATGAAAGTAGGTATACCTAGTAACCTTTAATGTGAAAATAAGACTGTACCTTTCTAACACGATTACATTAAAGATTACACAGTTCCAGGCAATTTGGTCAGAAAATCTAGTAATGTTTTATTCTATAAACTGATCTGTGCTGATATAACTCTTGAGTTTAGAAATTGCACGTCGATACGCCAATAAGGAAGTAGCTACGTTTATATAAATACTCGTGAGCTCCAGCCTGGGTTCAATTAAACCATAAAAGCTAGCCATTTTTCTTATTTCCTCTGTAATAGCCTACAAACCATGAAGTGAACATTGCATTCACAAATTTAACTTGAGCATTTTTACGCGATTTTATTTTGAAAACATAAGTCTATAGCTTTTACTAAATATTATTAATTTCTTTGTTTGATTTGATTGGAAATTGCACGCATACATTAATGGCCTTCTGCTAACCAGAAACCAACTGTGGTATAATCTCCATCAAAAGAACCGCAGTGGGATTGACCAGAAGTCATGGTAATACTTGTAAATGCCCAGTTAAAAATGTTAAACGAACAAGTTGTCGGTTTATAAAGGTCTGTTTACACTATGTAGACCTAGAGGTCTAGGGGTAAGGTGTCGGACTTTTGTTCTGGGGGTCCGGGGTTCAATCCTCAGGCCCGAAACAGATTTATCTGATTGCCAAACCCTTCCTTCACCTTTGACAAGACGTGTTTTAATCACAACTTGTGACTGTGTGGAATGCCAGGCCTCCACCATGGTTCGGATTCCACGTTAAACAGTAGGTCCACCATTTCATCTCACAATCACCCTACCATTACACATTAGCGTAAGTGCGTACAACCCGAACGGGTAGTAAGACGCGGTGCTATTAATAATAACAACAGTATGTGACCCGCTTCAGTGGTCGACTGGATTAAGGTGTTCCTTTAACAGTAGACTGGACTATCGAAGGGGAAATTAAGATTTGAATCCCAGTCCGGTAAACTGAAGGTGTAGTTTACTAAATGTTTTATTATTTCTATAAAACAAGGATTGGAGCACCCTATCTATAATCATAATGTATCAAATACATAATAGTACAATTTCCTCCAAATCCGTTTGATCGTCTGTAAAACCATTGTTGTTATTCATAAGCTGGGCCTTTGCCGTGTTATACAACTTTGAAGTGTAACTTCGCTTCAAAAGCTACTAAAACACCTTTGAGTGCTGGTTCAGTTTCCGGAAGAACTTATACAAACTAGTAACAATTCACGAATCAAATGTATGATCTACATAAAGACGATCGTTCAAGCCACCGGATACAATTTCGAATAAACTGGGTCAGAAATGTTGGAAACACACATTTAAAAAATGCGAACAAAAGCGCTCGTCTAAGTAAAGATAAATTATAGTTATTTGGGAGCCCAATTCGATTCCAGAGAGTGAAAAAAGTATATTATTAAATGTGTAGGAAATAATCCTTATAATAATATAAAGCGATTCTTTTTGCTAGTGTTAAGCGTCTAGGCCTAGTAGTCCCCGTAAGTTTGTTTGTTGATAAATTACCTTTTGAGGAGGGAATCAAAACCATATTATTTGGCTTTATAACCATGATTTTGCCTCTAAATTATATAACTTATTTTATAAGGCAGAGTTTGTACGCTTATTAGGTGTTTTGAATCGGTGTCCTAGGTTGGTGGTGTTCTAGCGAGTTTAGAATGATTTTCAACATTTTGGATTTTTGTTGGGAAACTATGTGTTTTTTATGGATGAATAAACTTTTTTCCAAAACAAACATTGTAGGGGAACCTTACTTAACATTTTTATTTTTAAAAACAACCTTCACGTATTTATTGAAGTTTATTCAGTCTTTTATTGATAGATTATTCAACTGTACTGCATGATAGAAGGAAAGATTGTGGGAAAGTAGAGCTTAAGAAGAAGGAGGACTTAAATACTGGATGACTTGAATGAAAGAAGAAAATGCTGGAGGCTTAAGGAAGAGGCAGAGGTCAGGGCACATTGGTGGTATAAGTTCCCTGACAAAAGGAATGGAACTGTCATAAGACAGAATACACAATAATAATAATAATATAATATTTTTAATCCAACATTGCAAATATCAGGGAAAGTTTCAACCAGTATTTATTTTAAACAAAAGTTTGTTAATCAACACAATAGTTTCCCAACAACAAACAAAAATAAAAAAAAAAAAAATAAGACTCATTTGAATATCCTTAAGCTGGTTTCTAAGTTGGGTGTAACATAGCTTTGTGTTGAGGTTAATTACTGCAAAATAATTAGGAGTTAATGACAGCCTCGTAGTAAAAAGTCAATAAATACCTTTAAACAGCCTCACTCTATGACACATCGACTGTTAAAAAACCCACCACACACAATTTAAAAACAAAACATGACAAACATTACCTTTAAATCCCAGGTATCCAACAAGACAGCGCGACCAGGTGTTCAAAAATAACTGTTGACATGGTCAAAAACCGACCGTTCATAACAACAGGTGCGTCTGCGAGTATGTAAACAAAAACCCTCTTTCACTATCTTCCTTTATCGAACATCACTTCACACGATATTTCGTAATAATTAATATCAATGCGCGCATGCGTTAAACAAACGCGACGGCAGCAACAATAACTAAAGAAACACGTCTTGCCCTTACAGCCGCCGGCACGCTACTGAAGGGAACGGGACTATAGACTTCTCTTTAGCTAGGTAAGCCGAGTATTGTGCACACAACACTGAACTGAACTGAGCTTGTCATCCTACCGTCATCGTCATGACGAACTGAACCGCTTTCTCTCTCAAGAACGGCGCGGTGGTTCGACTGTCCTAGAGAGACAAATTCTGAAGTGACACGCCCACCTTGTGATAGGGGTATTAAGGTGCGGTAGAAGCGAGCAATAATATTTTTACAGTTTTTATAGCATTACATTCTGGCCAAAATAAATCAAATATTTATCCAGTAGCAATATAGAGTTTAGTTTTCTGCACATACTAATATCAACAGATCTTGAATATATGTCAAGGGTGTCCTGGAATTTTGTCAAAACTTTTTATCTTTATTTAAAAAGTTTTGACAAAATTCTAGGACCCCCTTAACAGATATTCAAGATCTGTTGATATTAGTATGTGCAGAAAACTAAACTCTATGTTGCTACTGGAGAAATATTTGATTTACTTTGGCCAAAAAAAAATTAATTCTATAAAAACTGTAAAATTACTCGGGCTCCCTTCTGCCGCACCTTAAGAATCGAATTGAGAATCGAAAACAAGTTTTTTTTACTATCATGATGTTTAGCAAAGCGTCTCACTGACCATTCATGCATGTTACACGCCTATGTACTAATTACTCTAATGTGTTAGGGATGAGGAAGGTTGTATTTATAGAAAGTGTGCCCAAATTTGCGTGGAGTAAAAGTGGAAAACAATTTAAGAAAAACCACCCTCAGTGCACATGACCAGGAGCTAACCCGAATTTTCCTGTAATCGGTAGTATATCTAGTCTTTTGCAAGACCATGGCCAACGAAGTAGGTATACGTCATTTTAATACGGGGTAGTTAATGTAAGATGGCCATTCGTCCAAGACTGATTTAGTCCCTGATTTTGTTCCTGATGTGTTAAATAAATTTATATAATTTGAATGGATATGGATTTAATGGACAAATTTAATCAAATCAGTTGTTTAAAAAATATGACAGGCCTAGCAAGCCGGTAGTAGAAAATATATGGCTTGAATAAAAATGTGACCAGGACCATAGGTTGGAAACAGTAAGGGATGTAAAGTAAAGTTGCTAAAAAGTCTGAATGTAAAACCTGGGAACAATAAGCTGCATCATAGCCAGCGACGTGTATTTGTCAATCTTAATGACCTTTTTTTAAAACTTTTGGATCTGACTCTACGTATGCTAAGTCATGCAAAATCAGGGCTGACCTTATGGTTTATGTCACATTGTGCGAAAACTCAAACCATCTCGCTTAATCCCCCCACTGGAAAATAGAATAAAAGTTCAAAAGCTACAAAATTGCAGTGGTTCTATTTTTTGACGATAAAAAAAAGTATATTAAAAAATATTTCTTAAAAGATATGCACAGAAATAGTGAATATATCCCATATAATTTCATTGGATGACCGCAAGTGCTAGGGGGAGAAGAATGTTTTTTCTCTTAAAATCAAAATATTAAAGTTATTTCTAAAACAAAGAAAAGTTTAGAAAAATAAAATTGTTCTCCCGGAAAATATCTAGGTCCACACCTATGCCTTCTTGCTTTTTTAAACCATATTTTACATATCTTTAATATTTTTTACAAAAGTACTTAAAAAAGGAAAATGACATTTTTAAGATAGTCAATCTTTTTTTATTTCAGTAAAAGCTACAAGTATTTTGAAAGTTTTCACCTTTTTTTAATATTCTGGGGGATTTTAAAAGAAAACTATTTGTTGGAATCAAAAATGAATAGCTGACTATATTAATATATTTTTTAAAGCTGTTAAAAACACTTTTGTCTATATTTCGATAGTTTGTTTACTTTTCCCTTTTATCGTACATAATATATATTTGCAGGTTCAAATTTGGTTTATAATCTAATAATCCAATAAAATAATCATTTAATAATTACTGAAACACTGTATTTCCGTAAAACAAGAAAAATAAGAAATAAAAACATATATCACCGTAACACTACGTAAACTTCGTTTCGGTAACCGCATGGTCTAACGCGCTACTCTCGCAGTAGACTAGACTGCCGATGACGGGGAGATCAAGATTCGAATTTTGGTCAGCTCTACTCAGGGGAGTATTTTCTAAAATAGTTTCCCAATCTCCTTCCACGCAAGTACGGGTACAATTCCTCTAAATATAACCTTTCTAATACCTAAACGCACTAGCGTAATTATACTATAAAGCCACATGGCTGACTCACCCACTGACATTAACGTTTACCCACTTCCAAATAAGCTAGAAACTTGAAATTTAGCAAACTTATAGCTTCTAGCCAGTAACCGACGGGAAGATTCCAAAAAGTTTAAAAAAAATTAACCCCCCAAACAATTCAAAATGGTGGAGTAACTTTAAAGTCGGTGTAGACCTTTCTTTGGAGGTCTCTTGTGGCTAAACGGTAAGACCTGCCAAAAAATGGCGTTGGAATTACATTAGTTTACATCTACTTACAAAATAAACTTGATGGGGGCTTGGGGTGGAGCCCCCAACGAGCAAAATGAGTTGTTAGGATATAAGTGTATAACGCGAACGGGTTGTTAGTTAGACGCGGTGCTAAAAAAAAAAAAACACTGCTTAAAGTTATCCTACACGAACTCTCACTCAGAACAAATGAACATTTTCAGCTCATTAGTTATGACCAGTGTTGTCAGCTCGTCAGTGTGGAATTATGACTTACTAAGTGTTAGCAAATTATGTTATTCTAAGGTGTTCGGAGAAAGGTTCTGACAGGGAAGAAATAAATGAAAACTTTTTTTCAATCAATTATTTTCATATTATTTTTCACTTTCCAATATTTTTGCCACCCCGTACAATTGCACGTGTTGTACCGTAACCTATCACTTTCATTATATATACGGCTATATTTTATATACCTAATTTATGGACACTGTCCGATAGCACGAATATAAAAACCATGACTTTAAGGTGTATTTTGTACTGTGCTGTACTGTACAGTTATTTTTTTATCATCGTGTCTTCGGGTTATGCACTTATGTACTAACTACGATAATAGTTTTAGGGATTATAAAGGTTATATTTAGATAAAGTGTACCTGCATTGGCGTGAAAGGAAAGTGAAACACAATTTTTGTTTTAAACCCCACTCAGTATACCCGACCGAGATTTGAACCTCAATCTTCTCGTCATCGGTAGCCTATAGTCTACCGTGAGAGTAGCACCTTAGACTATGCAACCACCGAAGCGGGTTTCTGTACTGTTTAAACTTCAACCACCTTCTTCTGTTTCCATAAGTGGTTTAAAGTGCCTGTCCAAGGGAAAAAAAAATTGGCAACTTTAATCATCCACTTTCTTAATCGGCTAGTTATATCTGCACATGATGTAACAAACTTAATTTTGAAAGACATAACACCCAACCCTCCGACCATCAATTTGTGAAATGAAGGAGAAGATCAAATTTCACCCATGATATATTTTTCGGCTATGCCCTGAGCCGAAAGCATTGTTTCAACAGACAGAAGTGCTACTTTTATTTTTATTTATACCGCATCTTACTACCCTTTCAGGCTATACGCTTAAGTGATAATTACTTTAATAGGTTAGGAATTAGGAGGGTGGAATATAAAGTGAAACCACATTTGCATGGAGGGAAAGTGGAAAACCATTTAAGAAAAATCACCCCCAGTTCACCCGAGGGAGATTCGAACTTCCATCTCCCCGTCCTCAGCAATCTAGCTCAGCACGAAACAAGCGCGTAAGCTAACTACGCCACCGAGGCAGGTAGAAGCGCTACTCACTGAGCTAAAGTATCGAGTGAGATTAAATTCAAAATAAAGATAGGGGATACAGACTTGGAATAGGTTATAAAGATGAACATCCTCTATATTTTGTGACTTTTATAAACACACCATTGTTAGGCCTATATACCGTAAATATACATAGATATACTTTTATCACCACAACTTACATTTTTTGGCACCGTGTCTTACTACCCGTTAGGATTATACGCCTATGTACTAGTTACACTAATTGGGTAGGGATTAGGAAGGCTTAATTGAGTGAAAATGAACCCACATTTGCGTGGAGGTAGAGGGGAAAACCATTTAAGGAAAACCACCCAAATTGCACCCGACCTGGATCGAACCCTGATCTCCCTGTCCTCGGCAGTCTAGTCTAACACAAAAGTATTGCATTAGACCACGTGGCCACCGAAGTGGGTCCGGAGGAGTCTTATTAAGTTCAACATAACTCACTCCAATGGTTGAATGGTCTAAGGAGTCACTCTTGCAATAGGCTGGACTTCCAATGACGGAGAGATCGGGGCTATAATTCCGGCAGAGTGTACTGATGGTGTTTTTTCTTAAATATTTTTTCTACTCTACCTTCAAGCAAATATGAGTACACTTCCTATAGATTTAAACTTACTCATCCTTAAAACATAAGTGAAATTAAGAGTATATATGTATGCACCCTAAACAGGTAGTAATACACGGTGCTAAACAAAACTTATTTTAAATCCTTCCCAATGTCGAACCAGGATCTCCTAAGCATACAAACCTGCAGTAGCCCCATGGCTTCTTTGGTGCTGACTGACAGCTGACGGCTTTGAAAAGTTACCAGACCAAATTATGTATCCCTGCGCCGAACCATATGATCTGCAAAAACATGTGTTTACCAGCTGTCATTTATGACAGTCAAAATTTAGGTATATACCTAAATGTTGACTGTCAGAAGTGAGCACCAAAGAAGCCATGGGGCTACTGTATCTATACTCTCTCACCCATCAAATATGGGTGATGTTTCCCAAATAATTTCCATAAAATCGTGAGCTATGGGTCATCTTCTAATATTAATAATAATAATATTATTAAGTCCAATAAAAAGCTCAAGGTCGATCAAAAGTGAAAACGTGCGAGTTAAAGACAAAGCTATCGTGGCCGCCCCATCAACGTGTGCAATGTTATGGTAATGCCGCAGTGCCTGCTTGGGGACTGAGGCGGAACGTTACGAAACCTGGGCGAGACCCGAAAGGGGCCCTACATAGTCAGGGCGGCACTGATCATCTCACACGGCGCGCTTGGGAACCACACTGCAAACCTCACAAGGATTCTGGTAGGAATAAACTAAAAAAAACACACTTTTTCCGTTTTTGTCAATATTGATAACACTTTATTTTATTAATATTACTTTTAATCGATTCAGTGGGAATGCGGTCTAAATGTCAAGCTCGTTTACTTTGGTTTACAGTAGAAAAAGAGATTAGGGGTTAGAATCCCGGTCGGATGTACTGAGAATTGTTTTTCCTAAATGGTTTCACAATTTCCATTCACGCAAATGTGGGTACATTCCTTCTTAATTATAGCGTCCTTATTCTTACAAAACTATCGAAAATAATACACTGGCGTATAATCGGAAAGGATAGTTATTTTATTATTATTTATTTCTAGCACCGCGTCTTAATACCCGTTTGGTTTATACATTTATATACTATGTTAATAGGTTAACAATGAGTAGGGTTGAATTCATAGTAATTGTACATGTATTTGCGTGCTGGGAGAGTGGAAATCTATTTTAGGATAACAACCCTCATAACACTCAACCGGGATTCTAAACCCGATCTCCCCGTCCTCGGCAGTCCAGTATATTGTGAGAGTGACGCCTTAAGCCACGCAACCACCGAATCGGGTCAGACGGATTAAAAAAAAGTATGATTTTATTGGTATTGAGATTATCCATCAAAAGTGACAGATTCAGATCACAGGAATTGGCGTATGAATTTATGGAGACAAAAACTTAATAGCTATAGAGAAAGTTCCTGTTTTTCTTGATCGGACTATACACAGTCTACCGTGTGCATTAATTGACTTTCCATCTATTACTGTTTCCAGCTTGTGGCTTGGGTCAGTTGTTTATTCAAGCCATATATTTTCCAAAACCAGCTTGCTAGGCCTGTTATAGCTTCGTAATCCTTATAATATATCCTAATACTAGGACAGGTACAACATCCAGTCCCAGGTCATTCATTTATAATTGTGAAAGGGTAAACCCACATTTCACCAATTATACATTTTTTGACCATGCTGGAAAATGAACCCTGGACCCTTAGCTCAGTAGACAGACACGCTACCGACTGAGCTAAGGTGTCGAATACCATCTATATTAATAAAAGTCTCATGGTATATAAGTGTATCTGTCCTGAGAATATTTTGTATTTCTAAATGAGGTAGAAAGCTGAAATTTGGTGAGGTGTAGAGGAAACGCTTTAAGAGGTGAGCAACATTTTCAAACTTTCAAAAATAAAAAAATACACAAAATAAAAACGTCATTTATTTAATCTTTTTATTTTGTAATCGTGTTATTTGCATTTCAAAAACAAGGAAAACCAATGTAAAGAGAGATTCGAGGGTAGCGTCAGATGAGAAATACATCTGATTGGCTAAGCGTGTGACGTCACCCAGCACACAAGTCAGCCCGTAACAAACACAAAGCTGCATGGAATACAAACCAGTGTGTTAAAAATTAAGGCACCTCTTTGAACTTTAAATAAAAAATTAACCCTTTAAATACACACCAATGCTCAATTAACGTCATTAATCTTCTTATTTAGGCATATATATATATATATATATATACACATACTGATATGTACCGGGTGATGTAATCAATGACATAATCAAATTCTTTCAAGTGACGCTATCTTTCTATTCTATTTATATTGAAGAGAACATAATATCACAAAATATCACAATCTCAAATTCAAAGAGGAATTACAAATTATAAAACAGTAGTCTGTGTTGATGGTTTGTTTGATTTGTATTCATTATAGTTAGCAAAAAAGTTTTTTTTTTTTGTTAAATGACAATTTTACAGGTAGCGTTAAATATATTTATTTAATTTGTGCTTACAATTACATAGTCTAGATATGTATTCATACAAAACGATTACCACTACTCTAATTAAAAAAACAGCTAATAATACAGAATAAAAAAATACATAACCCTATAAATAAAACTAATGTTTCCTTTCATGCATCTACAAGTCAAAGGTTTTGTTTTGTTAGGTTGAGTAATAGACAAGTTTAAAAACCAGTTACTTCATAAAAATCAATGATTATGAGTCTAGTATCAGGACAACATCCATACATCTTTTGTTTTGTGATTCACGTCTCATTAAATGTCCGGTATATTTACACATTTAACTAACGTCGTCGACCTCGGTGGTCTCAGGGTAAAGTGTTCACCTAAGGACCCGATGTTTGTAAGTTCAAACCCAGTTGAGTGATAACATTCCGTAGCACAACTTCCTTCGGAGGAGTAATAAAGCTGACGTGTTAGTGCCATATTGATTTTGGCATCTAAAAGAACCTGGGAAGGAATGTGAAAATACCTTTCCCGTAAAAATTGGTAGGCCCTTTCACCCTTGCTCATATAAATTATCGTGTGCTGATATAATCAGTCGGTTCAGAAAGTGCACGTTAAATACCTTAAATAAATAAAAGATTAATAACAGAGGTAGCAGCTACAAAGAGGAAGAAAAGGAGACGCTGGTGGCAAACCCGGCTTTTTGAGAGTAAAGTTAGTTCCTTAGACTACTCATGAAGCAAAACTTGCAATAAAACCCACTCCACTAGATTATGGGCACAACTGGTGGTAACACAGGCAAGTAGTATCCGCTCAGAGCGCTGTTACGGGTGGTCCACACACTGGCAGACCCCTAACCTAAACTTACCGCGAGCGTTCCTTTGATGTTTCGTCGAGGAACCGAATCTGGATGGATCATCTTCCGAACCACGATCTCCCCGTCCTCAGCAGTCGAGCTCAACACGACAAGCGCGTTAGCCAACTACGCCACCGAGGCGGGTCAACATGTTAACGCTGCTCGGCTCGCGACGCTCTTACGTTACGTCAAAAGTTCCATAGTGTGTAACCGACCTAACAAACTTGGCTTAGCTCTTAGTATTTCCTAAAGAAAAGTTAGTTTCTAAGGTTTTATAGCACTCCTTTTTGCTACCTTTTCATAGTATATACACTTATGTACTAATTACGCTATTAAGTTAAAAATTAATTTAGATTAATTGTATCCGCATTTGCGTGGAGGTACAGTGGAAACAAATTTAGGATAAACCACCATCATTACACTCAACCAAGATTTGAACCTTGATCTCCCTGTCATCGGCAGTCTAGCCTGTTTCGAGAGGAACGCCTTAGAGCTTATACCACGCGGCCAACGAAGCAGGTAGGTCTTATTTTATCAGATGGCATAGAAAGTGCACGTTGAATTCACATTGAAATAATTAAAAAACTCGTGTACTATCTAACCTAGGATGCTAGAATTAAAAGGAATCCTAGCGATGGCTATGCTGCCCTCATCCCTCCCCCTCCCCCCTCCCTCCGCGTCATCGGTGCGCATCATCAAGGTTTGAAAATAAATCTCAAACATTCCCCTGATAAACATTTGATCAAAATCGTTAAAACCACTATCGAAAAATTTAGATTTTCAAAAATTAGTCATTATTACACAAGGATATGGTTAATTTTAGGGCTAGAATTTAAATCACGATTTGGACCCTAGTTATTTAAGTATTTGCATGTCTAAGCTTCTTCAATCATGTCCTAGTTTGTGGAAAGATTAGGCGGTATTTGTGTACAGTACCTTTGCCAAGGAGATGCCTGAATGTACTAATTGTAGCCTACATCCTTTCCGTGGGGCTCTTTTCATGTAGAATTGATTAAACCTAACTTAGTTCTAACTAATCATACCTTGCTGACTTTTAGGAGATAATTCCCCTTTCGAGAAAAATGATCCGCGGTACCAGTCGGGAATCGAACCTAGGAAGCCTAAACTCGTGGTCAGATACGTGGACCACTATACCACTAGGTTGGTTAACCCCAGTCATGCCCATATAACATCTAAATATGAAGTTTGAACAATATACACCGCTTCAGTCAAAGCCCCAGACAAAATGGTAAAACACACCTTTTTGAGTTCAGGGGCATATTAAACGTCAAGATCCATCATATTCTGGAGGTAGAAAATGTTCACTATTACAATACTTTTACTGTATGAGAAAGTAATAATTAAAAATTAAGATATTTTATTAAACCCGTAGGGATCTGTATTATGCTGCTGTTGGCAACATTATTACTGGTATGGTGACGTCAATAAAGTGAAAGATGGCCCAACCAATATCCGTGAATTATTATTATTATTATTATTATTATTATTATTATTATTATTATTATTATTATTATTATTATTATTATTATTATTATTATTATTATTATTATTATTAGCACCGCGTCTTACTACCTGTTCGGGTTATACGCACTTACGCTAATGTGTAATGGTAGGGTGATTGTGAGATGAAATGAAGGACCTACAGTTTAACGTGGAATCCGAACCACGGTGGCGGCCTGGCATTCCCCACATTCACAAGATGTCTTGTAAGAGGTGAAGGAAGGGTTTGGCAATCAGATACATCTGTGCCGGGACCGAGGATTGAACCCCGGCCGCCAGCTCAGAAGTCTGGCACCTTACCCCTAGACCACCAGGTCAGCTAAGATCCGTGAAACTACCGTCGTTACATTGACCGCAGGAGCTAAACCAACCAATTGGGGTGCATTTACGTATTTACTTAACTAACAAATGATGACATCCAAATGGTTGTTTCATTCAAAGTGGTCACTCATGACGCAGACAATTTTATGGGAATGAATTCAATCAGTTTTAGGATTCTACTGTGAACAAGATTAATATATATACATATTTTAATCTTGTCGACCTCCATGGTCTTGAGTTAAGTGCTCGCCTCAGGATCCAATGTTAATGGGTTAAAATCCAACCGAAGCCAATTGATTTTTCTTGAGCGATAAAAATACGTTGCACAACTCCCTTCGGAGGGGAAGTAAAGCCGTCGGTACTTTGTCGATTGTGGTATATAAAATAACTGGAAGGTATGTGGAAATACCTTTCCCGGGAAAATTGTTAAGCTCTTTCACACTGTCTCATGGAAATTCAGTGTGAAAGGCAATGGGGAACCACCACACTTCCTGAACTCCCCTAGTACATGATATTTCTACCAGATGGTGCAGGCAGAGCTAACCAGCTGACCGTTTGGGTTATACACTTAAAAATATTTATTCTAAGATGTAAGGGTTTGGAGCATTAACATAGAATAAATGTACCCACATAAGCTATGAAAGCCTGAGGGTAAAACAACAATAATAGAATTTCATGTGTAAAACCTACCCTAGTATACCTGGCCAAGATTAGAAACCTTGGTCTCCCCGTCAATGGCAATACAATATATTGTAATCCTGACGCCTTATACCGTGCAACCACTGGTACGGGTCAATAAACGAGAAAGTCGAGGATTTAAGATTTATGTCACCCATTTCGGTGACCGCATAATCTATAAGGCGTCACTCTCGCAATAGACTGAATTTCTGACAAGCAATGGGAAGATCAGTGTTTGAATCCAGGTTAGATGTACTGATACGTTTTTTTAAACGCTCCCAAATGGGGATACACTTCCTCTAAATTCAACCTTACTCATTTCTAACATATTAAAGTAATTTCTACATATGCATACAGTTCTGACGGCTAGTAAGACGTGGTGCTAGAAAAAAAAATCTATTGTGGGGAAAACTAAAGGATTTTGATAAGAAGAAATTTTTTTAAATACAAAACAAAAAAATTGTGGTCAACATTGATAATATTTAACTGTATTAATAGTATAATTTCATAGGTTTTGATAGTAGTATCTATATAAAAAACAGCTGAATACTATATTTCTTGACATATGAATGTATGAACCTTGTTTTCGTAAATTTTGAAACTGTTAAAAAAAAGTACCTTTATATTTAAATCATAATCTAAATAATCAAGAGACTGTTAAAACCCGTCAAAGATGGGTCAGCGTCATCCTATTTGCCTCTGATCCTTGTAAGTATCGTCGGATGTTCTACAGGTGGTCCCCTTCCCCCCCCTCCCCCCCAGTGGTTTTTCATCCTCCCTACAGGCGTATGCTTGTGCAGTTCTTTTTTAAACACCTTCCTTATCACCTCACCCCTTTAGGTCAAATAATTATTAAACATACCAATAACCGTAGTGGTGGCCAAGCCGTCTAAGGCCTTGGACTCGTGTCTCATGTGATAATCGTTGGGGTTCTGATACCGACCGCATGCACTAGTGAATCGGAGGGGAGAGAATTCATTAAGCTACATCCACTTGGTTTTCACATCTTCTCTCCATGTTAATGTGTTATATTTATTTGAGGTATTTAACGTGCACTTTCTGAATCGGCTGATTATATCAGCAAACTAGAATTTCGATGAGTGAGAGTGAAAAGGTCTACCAATTTGGCCGGGAAAGGTAATTTTACAAACCTTCCAGAGTTATTTTACATACCATCAATTAACATGGAACCAACGACTTTACTTCCCCTCCAAAGGAAATTGTGCTTCAGGTTTTAATCGCTTAAGGAAAATTCCCTTGACCTCGACTGGGTTTGAACCCACGAACATCGGATCCTGAGTCGAGCTCTTTACCCCAAGACCACCTAGATCGACCTAGTTGATGGTGTACAATATTGTAATATTAAAATGATTTGTGGTATTTAAATAGCCTTTCGTATAGAAATTGGAGTGTACAGTAAATGTCCCTGCTCTACCAAGATACATCACGGAGCGCGGTACCAATGACCGCTGGTTTTGACCATGAAATCTTTAGAGATTTCTCTGTGTTGTAGGAGTGTGACCGTGGGAGAGAGATATAAAGAGACTGAGTGAGTGAGAGAAAGATGAGGAGTATCTGTTCCATCAAGAGCGTGGACCACATCTCGAAGGACGACAAGACCACTTTCAGTCTTCAACGGTCGCCGGTCTACTCTTAATTTCACCGATCACTAGGCTCGTACGTTTATAGCTTTCTAAGCTCAAGGGTCCGACCTAATATCTCGGTGGGTAGCACGCCTGCATACTGAGCTGAGAGTTGCGGGCTCAATACGGCATGGCTGAAAATCTTCCACCGCCGAAATCAGAGTTTACTCTTTCAAAGTTATGATTATTATTGACGGCCCCGCAAGCAGGATTTTATATTTTTAGTGATTTAATTTCACACAAGCGCTACTTAACCTAAGTGTTTGAGATCATTAAGTAAGTTTAGAGTAAATACTCCCACATTAGCTTGGTCGATCTCGGTGGTCTTGGGGTAAAGAGCTCACCTCAGGACCCGATGTTCGTGGGTTCAAACCCACTCGCGCTCAAGGAATATTTCTTGAGCGATAAAAACCCGTAACACAACTTCCTTTGGAGGGGAAGTAAAGCCGTCGGTCTCATGTTGCTTGAGGGATGTAAAAGAAACCTGGAAAATATATGAATATACCTTTCCCAGCAAAATTGGTAGGTCCTTTAGCTCTAGCTCAAAGAAATAATCGTGTGCTGATATAATCAGTCGATTCAGAAAGTGTACGTTAAATACCCCCCAAAAATAAACGAAATAATTAAAAAAACTAGATATGAGACAAGCTAGAATGACTCAGTGGAAGAAAATTGTCACGCAAAGCCAGAAGGTTGTCATTTTTCACTTAATTGAACAAATAATTTTTTTTTGCAGTCAACGTTGATAACATTATTAGTTTTATTTTATAAATAGTGATAATATTTATGAAAAGTGGCAATGCAAGATCTAGTAGCTTTGCTAGCGGTCAGATAAAGCTATTCCTATGAGAATTGGACTGTAGCTTTAGTTGGATCGTCAACGTATTAATTATCTAACAATTTAAATAAATAGTACTACAAAATCGCAAATACTTTCACAGATATAAAATTTCAAATTTACAAAAATCAGAAAAAAAAACTCAAATTATTTTTCTATGAAAAATAATATAAATGTAAAATAATGAATACAATGGTAAAGGTCATTTTCTAAATACTTAGAAGTTTTCAAAAATCAGTAAGCAGCAGAAGCGGATTTACACTTTAGACCCACTATAGTCCCCCCATGGCTTCTTTGGTGCTGACTGACAGCTCACAGCTGACAGCTAAAAGCTTTGAAAAGTTACCAGAAAAAATTATGTATCCTTACGCCGAACCATATGATCTTCAAAAACATGTGTTTAGCAGCTGTCACTTCTGAAGGTCAAAATTTAGGTATATACCTAAATATTAACTGTCAGAAGTCAGCTGTGAGCTGTCAGTCAGCACCAAAGAAGCCATGGGGCTACTTTAGGCATGGGTGTTGGTTTTAGGGGGCGGCACATTTTGGATGAGATTAATATTTGTTATATTTTGTTTTTAGTAATCACGTTTAAAAATTATTGACTCAAATTATTGAAATAATTCGAGTTAAAGTGAGAAAGACAATATGTATTTTTAAACAATTGTACACTGCAATCGCTTTATAACTGACTTCAGTCTCCTCTTCTTCATGATGTTAACTCAAGCTACTGTAGGGCAAGTACAGCACACGCCTGATTATCTTTCGTAGAAATCTTTTCAAGCATAATAGTTGCCCTCTACCCCCCCCCCCCTCTCCCCCCTAAAACACAGCCCCCAGCTACTCTTTCCTCTGAAACTGCCTAAAGCCCTTGACAAAAAAAAAAAATTAGGAAGAGGGGTGGGGGGGCTGCAATTGATAATTGTGCTTAGGGGCGCAAATTTTTAAAATCTGATACAGATAAGCAGTAAACTATATCAATATGTATTTAGAATAATAAACATACATTTTTATTTACTATGTAAAAATATTCTCTATATCCATTATAAACAAATATATTTAAAGCAATTTTCTGAAAATTTTAGACAGTATTTTCAAAAATCTGTCCTTAATGAACTATTCTTGAATCAATTTTCCTCCAAAAAACAAGTATGCAGTGCTATTTATTATCCCTAGATATGCAATTTGAACAAAATAGCTAAGCCCAATAAAAAAATTAAAGCGCTCAAAAATCGTCATTAGTAACCACACTACCATTAGTTTTATAGATATAATCAAAATTCGTATCTGGCCTCGAGAATCATATAAACATCAACTTATTGAGTTTGAACAGTATGTATAAAACCGTTCCTGCTGTACCTGGAGGTACAAACAAATAGAAGGAATTGTAAGACCCACCTTTTTATTTTGGGGGCGTATAAAACATAAAAATCCATCATAGTACCGAGGGGGAAAATTTTCACGGTTACATTACTTTCTCTGTATGAGAAAGTAAAAAAATATTTTAAAAAATCTAGTTTTGTTTTTCAAACGCATCATCAAGGTTCTACACATTTTTAAACACACTAACGGGGCAAGGGTGAGAAGGGTAAAATTGTAGAGAAAATACACTCGCATTTGCGTGGAGGCAGAGAGAGACTAAATTTATTGAAAATCTATCCCAAGTATACACAGCCAGGATTAGTACCTTGACCGTCACTGGTAAACTAAACTAACTAGCCTGACAATTAGTTCACGTGCCCACCTATGCGGGTTTGATCAAAATTTAAATATTCCAAGTCAGAACGATGTGTTTTGAATCTGATATTTTTTGACAGGTATGATGGGGTCAATATTGACAGATGTAAGATGAATTTTTATTATTGTTGGCTACTTTATATTTGTTAAGGTATAACATGATGGCTGGCTTGGTTTCTACGCTTCATTGCTTGAATAATGTACTCATCCCAACAACGGATTTCTTTTATTCGAATTTGGGTATTTAAAGGGCACTTTCTAAACACATCTCATGAACCATAATCCAAACTAAACCGATAGCAACACAATTAATACGAAGCGCACCGTTTAAGCGATGGGAATTGTTAGCTATCGATAGTCATTATTGTGTTCCAGGCGATTAGTCCTATCTCTAATTGTGAAAACAATTATCTGTGATACGAGAAGCACTTGAACCAAGGTCTCTAAGAAGTGGTTCCTCACTGTTTGAGTCCACACAGGTGTCAACGTGGTCTAAGGTATCAGACTGGATTGCGGGTGACGGGTGCACTGGGAGTGTTTTTTTAATCCCCTCAACATACTCATGTGGGTGCATTTAATCAAAACTATCTAAAGAGTGCCTCAAGGCTTTATTAAACGGTCGAGACTCATTTATGTATGATAATGTGATCATATCAGAATCTAATTAATTGGGAATGTGTTAAGTTAAGTTACAGCTCATTATTAAAGCCTTCAATTATGTGGGAATATTTATTTGTTTTAAACGTGTGCCCAAATAGAGAATCGAACCTTGACCTTTTACTTTTGAGCAGTTTGGAGAATTTTTACAAGTTTGGTACACATTCTTACATATAAAACTCCCAATACTTCAGGGTCATGACAAGTCCCCAAATATCTCAGTTGATTGAGCTTAGTTAGGCACATTACATAAAGGTCTGAAATTTGAATCCCTTTCCCGGCATATCTGTCATTTATATAAAATATAGTTGTCCATTTCAATGGGAAGGCAAGCACCTTGGTACGATTACGTTACCCTGTGTGTTTATTTTCTATAATAAATTATCATTACAACCCACATCGGTGGTAACATGGTCTAACGCGTCACTTTCGTGATGGACAGGATTGCTGGTGACGAGAAGATCAGGGTTCAAAACCCAGTCAGAGCTGTTTTTCTATAATGCTCGACCTCGGTGGTCTTGAGGTAAAATGCTCACCTCAGGACCCGATGTTCGTGGGCTCAAACCCAGCTGGAGTTGATAGATTTTCCTCGAGCGATAATGATCCGTTGCATAACTTCCTTCAGAGGGGGAGTAAAGCCGGTCTCATGTCGTTAGCTGTATGTAAAAGAATCCTGGAAGGAATGTGAAAATACCTTTCCTGGCAAAATTGGTAGGTTCTTTCGCTCTTGCTCATAGATATTCTCGTGTTCTGATATAATCTGTCGGGTTCAGAAAGTGCACGTTAAATACCTCAAATAATTAAATAAATAAGAAATGTTCCCTTATTCTCTCTCCCACTCGCAAATATGAATGCATTTCATCTAGACGTACCTTTTACATCCCTATTCAATTGGCGTGATTAATGTATGCGTATAGCCTAAATAGATATTAAAAAACTGTTAAAAAAATCAAAGCCCGGTCAATTCTTGTAAGGTGGGCTTATTTCCCAATCGACTCGAAATCCTTCGAACATATTTAATTCAAAAATAAAGGACAGAAGATTTAAAAAATCAATGAAAAAATGTTCATATAAACATGTGTCCCATTTAACCTTATTTCCGAGTTGTAGTCATGTTGGTACTCCGGTAATGTGGAGCAGCCTAACATTCTATTAAATACTCATCATGGCCACCTCCGGGATTAATGCAATCCTGCAGTCGTCATGTCGTAGAATGCTGTATTCTTTTAAAAATACCAGGTCTTTGGATAATCAGGAATAGACCATAGAACGCACATAGTCAACAGGTCAACAGATATTGAATATGGTATGTAAACAGTTTAGTATTATTACTTGTCTGTAATTTGAAAACAAGTTCGAACGTGACACTTGTGTAAGTTAACTTTTTCCTTTTGTTGTTCCTTTCCACCGGTGAAATGGGTCCCATATGTTACGGTATACACACACACACACACACACACACACACACACACACACACACACACACACACACACACCCCACACACACACACCCCAACACACACACACATATATATATATATATTAATTATTTATAAGAACTATTACATTCACATTATATTTATCGCCTTTGAAGGAATGTGGGTCCGAATCCGTAGATGTCTGAGATAGTTTTGCATAAACGGTTTCCCACATCCAATTTCCGAAAGCCAGGGTATATTTCCTCTAAAATTATCAACCTTAATTTACCCGATAATAATAAATAAAGTAAATATACAGATAGCTCGGACGGATAGCAAGACGTGGTGAACAAACAAAAATATATGGCAAATTATAAAAATATTATGTTTGATACTGTGTATTTGATATTTTGCTCTGAGAAATGTCAAATCTTTAATGAATTTAATAGTAGAATTTTTTTAAAAAAAGAAGTATATTTCACCTTTAACATACGTTGTCCGGGCTCTTCAAGTTTCTTCTGTCTGAAATCTACTCTGGAATTTTTAATATCATCGCTGTGTCGGTGTGTGGGGTGGAATATTGAACATGCTGCCGGAAGACATGAAAAGCCTACTAACTAAAACAACTACGGACTCTTGTTTTATAAGCTGGTTTTTAAAGATATTCTTAACAGTTGGAACCGCTTGGATATTCTCATCACAACAAAGAGAGAATCTAAAAAAATAAATAAAAAAATGAAAATCCCTCTTCGTACGTCATGCCGGGATTCAATCCACCCTGTCACCGGCTACTAAAAAAAATGTGAGACTATCGCCTTATACCACTCGACCAGCCCTCTTGAAACCATTACGAAATTCAACCCTGACTGTCTTCTGAGTGGTAGCTTTCAAACTAATGAAAGTGTCACGGGTTTAAATCTCATAAATTCGTTCCACAGACAATTTTAGTAACACTTTCACTTACACCGGTGAACACGTGGTTTTATTGTCGGGTTCCTTTATATATATTTTATCGTATGAAATAACTGTCCTAGAGGGACATAACATATAGTTCAGTCGCCTGTATGTGGACATTTTTTTTAGTACCGCGTCTTACTACCCGTTCGGGTTATACGCTTTAAGTACTAATTACTCTAAAGGGTTAGGATTTGGGAAGGTTGAATTTAGAAGAAGTGAACCCATATTTACTTGGAGGGAGAGTGGAAATTAATTTAGGGAAAAAACTCAGTTAACCCGACCGAGATGCTAACCTCAATCTCCCCGTCCTCGGCAGTTTAGCTCAACACGAAACTTAGCGCGTTAGCTAACTGCGCTACCGAGGCGGGTATGTGGACTATTCGCCACCCTAGTGGCACAGTGTGTGGCCCAGGGTACACTTATGGATGTTTTATAGACATCATACCAGCATTGTGATGATGCGATGACAGTGAATACGGAGGTGTGGTCCAGTGGAAGTCTTTAACCAAACTTAAACCTAATTTACCAACCCCTGATGACTATTGGATACCTTCGCTTAAGAGAAAAATACCCAAGATATCAGCCGGGAATCGACTAAGCAAAGGGTCTCGGGTTCGATTACCATGTCCAGGTGACATTTTTCAAATTAAAGAATAAAAGTCAAACCTCCCCCCCCCCCCCTCCCCCAATGCACCCAGATTAAATCTCAACCTCGACTTTTCCATCACCGGTAATCCAGACGAGACGAGAATGACGCTTTGTCCACGTGTTCAGTGGTGTGGACAGTGAAATAAAGGAACTGTGTGATATTAATATGACCATGAAACTAAAGAGCCGACCACACCCTTTCAGATTCGGTTCCTGTTATAGGGGAAGTGGGGCTGGGAAGGAGGGGGGGACGCACTTAGATCATGTCGTGTCTTAGATAGCCCCGAAAAACGAGCATTCTTAAGTTCAAGAATATTAATAAGCCACACCCTGTCGAAGTCCATTGTATTTTGCCACACACGAAATAGAAAAGGTGTGTCAACCTCGACTGTTTAAATTGCTCTTCTCATTCAGAGTAAAGGTTTTAAACTTTGTTTTGTGTTATGCACCGCCTTGGTAGTCTGGTGAACAATCTAGTCTAAGCGATCAGTGAGATTGGTTCGATCTAAAGGAGTGCAGTGGGGGTATTTATCTCCCACAACAAGGTTCCTTGTCCTCTTCCTGGAAATCGTTAGTTTTAAAAATTTATTTATATACATATCCTCCTCAAACTGATCGCTTGGACTTGATAGTTTAATATGGTGGTGAAGGGAACATGGACTATAGGCAGTATGTTTTCAGTTTTTATAGTAAAACTTTTTTTAGTCAAAATAAATCAAATATTGCTTCAGTATAAATATAGAGTTTAATTTTCTTCGCATGGTGATATCAACAGTTGTAGAATATTTGTCAAGAGCAGAGTCGCATTAGATGAGAAACTTTTTAGATTAAGAGAGAAAGTTGTCATTAAATTCCAGGACACCCTCGACAGATATTCAACAACTGTTGAGGTTACCATGTGAAGAAATATTAAACTCTATGTTTATACTGGAGAAATATTTAATTCATCTTGACCTAAAAATCTTTCAATATAAAACCTGGCAAAGCACTTTCCATAACTCGCGCTCTCTACAACTCCCCCCTTAAACCTCAGAGGGTCAGTATCAATCTGACGCGGATCGCAGTGTGAAGATTAACACAACTTGCATCAGTTTTGAGACTACAAACATTGGAATATTTTCAGCCGTTTCTTTTTTTTTCATCACGTCACTACCCGTCTGGACTATCAACACGTTTAATTACACTTTTGGGGTAAGTTTGAGAAAGGTAGAACTTGGAAGACATATACCAGAATTTACGTGCAGTGATGGAATGGGAAACCATATAGGAAAAACTATCCTCATAACACCTAGTCAGGATTCTAACACCAACCTCCTGATCACCGGGAAATCAAACTATATGAGACTGACGCCTTAGTCCAGATACCTGGGTAAATATTTTAAAAACATTTCTAGAGATATTCTATAATAGTTTAGTTGGTTTATAAGAATAATGTAATAAATCATTTTATTGTGTGTGAGTGCTCCAAATAAAGTGTTCTGTGATGGACGTGTGGTAATTGTCGGCTACAAATGTGTAATTTATTGAGATCAGGAGCTGTCAGATGACTCGCTAAAGCAAATATAACAGTTTTGACTATTTGATTCTTAAAGAAGATATTGTTAGAAGTCAGAAACAATACTTGTTTTAAAACTATGAATTAATCTCCAGAAAAAAATTGAGTTTTCAAAAAACTAAGTAAATTTAGTATTCAAAATTTCTGAAAACAGAAGTTATAATTATCGGTATATTCAAACTTGAAATATTCCTTTCGATAATGATTCCTGGAGTTTCGGCCGGCTGATTTCCTATCGATATTTTTTTATTAAAGGCGTACAATATATACAAAAGATATATAAAACAATTAAATTCTAAAAATATTCAAAGGAAAAATTGAAATTTCAGAAAACGACACTTTCTTTCGACAACACACCCTCAAGTAATACCAAAGAGGTTTTTGTTTTTTAATAAAAGCGTTTTCTTCGAGTATTATCATATCAAAATTTACAAAATTTCAATAGCAAAGGCAAAATTTAACTTTTATTTTTATCGAAGATTTTATTATGTTGGATGACCGAGATTTTTGAAAACTCAAGTTTACATTTATATAATTTAAAGGCTGTTAAGGTTGCTGCTTCAGTCAGCGAGAAAGTATCAATTGCTGTCACGCAACACGGTTAAAAATACAATGGTCTGTGTCGTTTTATGGAACTATTTCTCTATTTTGTGTAAGTTTATAATCCCTTTTCACCCTTCACCTATAACTACCCTTTGTTGATAAGAAAGAGAGGAAGGAAAATTACGAAACTTATCTCAAAGTAAAGAGGAAAAAGCTCACTGCTAATTCTCAGATTTCTTAAAATTTTCTGTTGTGAGCCTATCAAAAGATTACTCTCTTTGTTAGAGGAAGGCTAAACCTAAAGCCCTTTTCCATTAATCCTAGTCTCATGGCTACGCAAATATGTTTAAAAAGTCTTTGGAAATGAGCTAATGGCACATTTTCGCATTTTTTTCTATTAATAAGGCACAAAATATTATTTTCAAAGTGAAAAAAAGGCCTTTTGTAATATCTCGACTTTATCTTGGTGTGAACCATATTTAGAAATAACGCATCATATAATTAAATGTTGCATTTTAGCTGAGCGTCTGTGCGGCAATTTCTCGCGTACCAAGGCGGCCTCCTTGTGGCTGGGTACTGAGTTTATATCCATGCATGATAGTGAACAGAACACAACAAATAGCGCGCGAGAAGCTATGTATACTTTTCACCGCGTCTTACTACCCATTCAGTGTATACGCTAAAGTACTGATTACGCTAATGGGCTAGGATGGGGATGGTTTAATGTATAGTAAGTGAATCCGCATTTGCGTAGAGGGAGAGTGGAAAACCATTTAGGGAAAAACCACCCCAATTCACTTGAGCGAGATTCGAACCTCGATATCCTCGTCCTCGGCAGTCTAGCTCAACACGTAATCAGCGCGTTAGCTAACTACGCCACCGAGGCGGGTCGCAAAACGTTGAAACGCATTGATTTCATTGCTGGCGTTCATAATCGATACATAGTGAATAGTGTACATGTCGTAAAATTGGTCTAACTTTATCTTCTTATGCGTTATGCATACAGTTGAACTTGGACAACACATGTAACAGCCAATAAGAATACGAGGATAGGTACTAACCCACTAAAATACAGTATACACAGAAGATGAATAGTATATTCTGTACATGTTAGAAATGCCTTGTGGTAGCCATACTTGTTCGCTTTTAACGAATTTTTCGTGGTTTTAGCGTCAAGGACTTTAAATGGCATATTTTATGATTGAAAATAAAGTTAAATATTATATTTTTGGTTGATTGAGTCTCACGAGGACAAATAAAGGAGCTACTTGAGTGAAAAAGTGGCTTCTCCGTTCTAAAACAACTCAGATTTACGGCCGGAGGGTTCGCTGTGCTGATCACATTACAACCTCTATCAACCGATGGTGGCACTAACTTCACCAACAAACGGCAGCCTAGGTTCGTATGGCTCGTTTGTGAGTTGACTCCATGGAGTTAATGTGAAGCTTGTCTACCATAATATTCAAAACAATCATTAAATCAAAACTAAATAAAATATATGTTTATAATTTATATTTACATATATATATTTGATGTGATAGTATAGGCACCGGTGACTAGGGGTAAGGTGTCAGACTTCTGTGCTGGGAGTCCGGGACTCAATCCTCGGTCCTGACACAGATTTATCTGATTGCCAAACCCTTTCTTCACCTCTGACAAGACATCTTGTGAATGTGGGGAATGCCAGGCCTCCACCGTGGTTCGGATTCCACGTTAAACTGTAGGTCCTCCATTTGATCTCACAATCACCCTACCATTACACATTAGCGTAAGTGCGTATAACCCAGACTGACAAGCGTGCGAGCGAGCGCGCAAGCGACTGGGTGGCCAAACTGGCGAGTGAGCGAGCGAGCGAGTAATTAGCAGACCCTAGTTCTTTAGAGAAGATGTCTCTGTCAAAGACACTTGGTAAATCTCTGCTCCTCGAAAATTCTTACAACAAATATTGTGTATTTATAAAAAATAAAAAAGTAGGAGTGCATATTACCAATTAATAAATTGAGAAATGTGTGTGGGAGTTCCACCATCTATACAGACAACTGAGAAGTTACCCTGATAGGTTTTTGAGTACATGCGGATGTCAGTGCAAACGTTTGATTCGGTAACATTGCAAATATTTTTAGTGTATTGAAGTGTTTTAAAATCAGATTAGCCGCACCAATGGTGGAATGGTGCTTTGCTGTTGATTGGGAGGCAAAGGTTCGAATCTTGGCTCAGTGAACTGAAGGTGATTTTTAAAATTTATTTATGGTTGTGGTTTTTTCATACTCTCTCCAAACTAATGGTGATTCTTTTTTGTAAAGGCCTACTTTGATTATAATATTGAAGTATTTTAACATATTGCGTTTACATATATACATTATATTATTTATGGTCTTACCAATTAAATTAGGCCATTAATAGCAAGTGTGTTAAACCTATCACTGATAGAAAAAAGTCAAATATCATGTCAAAATGAGAAGTTTCCCCAGCACTCAATGAACCAACATACAATAATATTGCCAAGCGCCTGTAAACTAGACTGTACCGGGTCGAGCTCGCGCGCTTGAAAAATAGAACCAGTTCTATCTTTCAAGCGCGCGCGCTCATCGCTCGCTCGCTCCAGTGTGGCACCCCCATTACAACCAATGTGTTCTATTTTAAATTTTAGTCACTCGCGCGCTCGCTCGCTCAGTCTGGCCGTACCCTAAGACGTGGTGCTAATAATGATGATAATAATAATAGTAATAGTAAAGGTACAACATAATTTAGGTTAGTTTCACGTTTTAAGATATACGGTTTAATTAAAGTTGTTTATCAAACACATTTTCAAGTAAAGTATTTTAAAAATCCTAGCTAGTAAACCAAAGAGGTTATAGGCCATTTATTTCTCTGAATAAAATACAATCAATTTAACTATGATTTTTATTATTATTATTTATTATTATTATTAGCACCGCGTCTTACTACCCATTCGGGTTATACGCACTTACGCTAATGTGTAATGGTAGGGTGATTGTGAGATGAAATGAAGGACCTACAGTTTAACGTGGGATCCGAACCACTGTGGAGCCCTGGCATTCCCCACATTCACAAGATGTCTTGTCAGAGGTGAAGGAAGAGTTTGGAAATCAGATAAATCTCTGCCGGGACCGAGGATTGAACCCCGGCCGTCAGCACAGAAGTCTGACACCTTACCCCTAGACCACCAGGTCACCTGTGATTTTATTAACTAAGTTTCGTTATAAGCTGTTATAAATTCATTATGACTTATGCAATGTACCCAGCAAAATAATTTTTTTTCTTAGCACCGCGTCTTACTACCCGTTCGGGTTATACGCTTAAGTTCTAATTACTCTAATGGGTTAAGAATTGGAAGGTTGAATTTAGAAGACGTGAGCCCGCATTTGCGTGGAAAACCATTTAGGTAAACCCACCCACAGTTCACCCTACCAAGATTCGAACCTTAATCTCCCTATCCTTGGCAGTCTAGCTCAACACGAAACAAGCGACTTGCCTCAGAATCTTTATTCAAGAATCACGTATAATGCGTCAACGGTCGGGTAAGTACTAGTACTACTAATAGGCCTAATAGGAAAAACCATTTCGTGAGTAAAAATCCTCCAGGATTCCATCTGATATTGAATCACACAATTCTGGACATAATGGTCGGCCTCCCTAACCACTAGGCTATGTATATAGACGTAGTCCACACAATATATTTATTTTATTCCTTTCAGGTGCGAGCGTGTTGTCGTCAGGGATTGTAAGTAATCTCGGAGTGAAGAAACAGACAATACAGGGGTGCGGCGGAACTTTCTTACGACTCATTTCACCATATTTACATTCAATTAGGCCTACACTTCATCCCTCTTCAGTGGCCGAATGGTCTTAAGGCGTCGCTCTCGTGTTAAGGCCATTTCACACTGCCGTCCGCGTCGTCACGGAACGACCTAGGTGTCCGCGGTATGGATGGATGTTTTCAGATCACGCTCCGAGCGATGGGCAGGGCGTCCGCGTGGACGTTTTAGACTGAGCATGCGCATTGGCGCTTTAAAGAGCTCGTGGTCACCTACAGTAAACTAAAGTATAGCATCTCAAGTTTGTAGGCATCAAAAATGTCCGCGGACGTTTGGTTGCAGTGTGAATTGGCCTCTAGACCAGCTTGCTGATTACGGGGAGAGCGAGGCTAGAAAACCGTGTTTGGGTCTTCTGTCGGTGGTTTTCCCTAAGTGATTTCCATTCTCCTTCCATGCAAATGCGGGTATATTACTTCTAAAATGCTTCCCGCCTCATTCTTACCCCGTCAGAGTAATTATAATATAGGTAGGCCTGTGCGTATAACCTGAAGAGGTCGTAAAAAGACGTGGCGTTTAATGAAAAATAAACTTAATTTTTATTATTATTATTTATTATTATTATTATCGCCGCGTCTTCTACCTGTTCAGATATACGCATTATATGGCAATTACTCTGATGGAGTAGGGATGAGGGAAATATGATTAAATGAAATGTACCCTTATTTTTGTAGAGGAGAGTAGTAAATCAATAAAAATAAACTACCCTTAAACCACACAGCCCGGATTCAATTCCCAACCTCCCCGATCCAACCAGACTAAATGAGCCCACCATCTAGTCCACGCGCCCACCCACGCAGGTTTTTTAAAAATGTTTACATTTGCCAAAATATTTATTAGTCTTAATCTAAGAGATGAAGAAAGTAGTTTAGAAGAAAAAAAAAATGCACGCGCATTAACCTGAAGTCCTTCCTTGGAAACCCGAATGTGAAAGAAACAAACAGAATAAATTGAAACTAACTTATTTGCCTTTGTGTCCACAGATGTAAGGGGTGTTCGATGGAACTCGAGCGAAACTTCCTCGTGATTAGTTTTAAATTTAAAAAAGAGAGATTCGACAAAAGGAGTTCTCACACAAATCTCCATCATTACGTGTAATGTCCCATTTGTTTGTTTTGTGTGTCACTCACTACCTGATAGTCTTCAACCTGTCCGTCAGCTTCCCACGGGGCTCTACTTGGTACCCGCGGAGGGGAAGGGAGGAAATCAAGAGGACAATGCCAGGAAACAAGAGGTTCTCACACCTTCGCTGTGGCGACAGGTTTAATACCCGAGAAAACCAAGTTTTGTAGTTGTTCCTATCGCCGTGATATACAGCCAGTCATATCCTCTTCACACTTCACTTTCTCTCGGCTTGTTTTGTCCACTTCTCGCCCAAGTTAGATGCATTTGAATGGTAATGGGGTATGTACGAGTAAGGTAGAATTAGGAGGAAACGTACCCACATTTGATTTTAGGAACAGTACAAAACAATTTAGGATAAAACCACTCCAGTTAATGCGTTCGGGACTCTTAAGGGGTAGTTTCATGGACAGACTTAGTGCACCTCAAGTGCGACGATACACTAAATACAAGATGACACCCACCTAGACTAGAATGAAATGGGGCAGTTTCATATGTGAGACAAACCAGCCCCGTAGTGTAGTGGTCAGTGCATCTGGTTACATTCCTAGGGGTCCCGGCTGCGATTCTCGACTGGTACCTTGTGTATTTTTTCCAAAAGGGGTATCACTTCAACAATAACCAGCGTTTGGTTAATTAGGCTTAAGTTAGGTTAAAGTGTTTCCACTGGTTCCATATCCTCAAACTCACTATATTCCGTACCTCATCTCATCGGGACATGGAAAATATGCACGATTATTACATTCGGATACCCTTGGGTAATAATACATTAGTACTAGCTAATATTTCCACTACATAACTATGCATTATGTGACTCAAACGTGCAATATTATTATATTATATGTGAAACTGGCCCATGTCATTAGAGTTTAGGTAGGTGTCATCTTGTATTTAGTAAAGCGTTGCAATTGAGTCGTATCCAATCTATGAAACTGTCCCTAAGTGAGGTCACACACTTGTCTAGCACTTGCAGGCTGCAAATGGCAGTCGGGTCTCTCTCATCCTAGATGGATGCTAGAACAAGGTAACATATAGGACTGCCAACCACTGTCTCACAGGAATCTCATGCGAATTGCGAGACAAGACCTCAACTCGAGTCTTTGAGATTTTGCTCGTGCTTGCTACTGCACATGCGTCGATTCGAACATTCAGAGCTGCCTTTGCCATCAGATAAACAGCAGGGTGAAGACATTTCTCTGAAGTCTGGTTTCTGCAAGCTGCCCCGAGTTAGTGCAAGCAGTTCGTCACAACACTTCCTTGACATACATACTCGTAAACTGTCAATAATTTATTAGGATCACCGAAGTCGCTGACAAAATTGACTACCAACTATTAAGTAATTTAGACGAATTGAAGGGACTAGTCTACCACCACCTAGGCCACCGTTGTCTTATTTTTCGCCGACGACCCGCTGCCAACAACACCACATATTTCCCTGAGGAGGATATTTTCACGACTGTCATACGATAGGTGAGTATGTGGTGGCCGCCCCAACTCACAAAGTGCAATTATCGTTTGGAATCTGCTAGAAGCGATCATCTCGCATATGCTAGACAAATGTGTGACCTCCCCTAACATTGTCAAAACAGGCAAATACAATAATTACTAAAATAACTTTCCCTATTTGTACATCACGTCATATGACCTTCAACCTTCACTTTTGACAGATATTATCATTAATATACATACCTAATCACGCCGTTCCCTTAAGGGTAGGCAAGAAACTGTGCATATAGCTTAAAAAAAAAACAAGTCCGTACCTAATCCATCCTCACCAACTTTCTCCACACTTCCCTATCCTTGCAAACTCCCTTCGCTTTAACAACATCCATACACCGAGTCATGCATGCTCTTTTATTCTTAAAACTCTTAATGTTTCTCTTTCTCACACATTCGTCTACAACATTTAGCCACGTCTTACATGACCTTTTGATCCACACACTCTGCCTTCATAAATTTGCTTGGTCACTCGATTCACACTCAATAATGTACTTATAAAATAGCATTAAAATATGGTAAAATGTTATCTTTTTCCGTCACATATTGGTATCTTTTCGCGCATATAGCGATGATACTAATGGTATAGGGATGAGAAAGGCAGAATTTAATAGGAAATATACCCAAATTTACATGGAGGGAGAGTGGGAAATAATTTATTAAAATCCACCCCCGGCAATCCAGCCCAACACGATAGTGATGCGTTAGACCATGCAATCACCGATGCGGGTAAAATGTTTTAATGTTAACAGTAAAAAATAAATTTGTATTTTATGTAAAAGATTTTTCCATCAGAATCCTACTACAGATGAGTGAGTCTGACATTTAGTTGGCGTGCTCACCGAGTGTGGTCTTGGTATTTTTCCCAAATAGATAGATAGATAGATAGATAGCTAAATATATAGATAGATAGTTAGATAGAAATAAAGACGTGACATACAGTTTTAGGAGATGCCAGTCAAATGGGGACTAGGTATTGTATTATTTTCAATTACATACACGGATGCACCTCAACATTCGATCGGGCTACTAGCAATTGTACACTAACTTTTCGAAGAACACGGGGCAAGGGGTAGATTTCAAATACATTCATTCAACTGCATTCGTCCAGAGAGAGTATGCAATAGGCCTCCCATTAAGGTCATTAGATAGTTAGAGTTACTAGGATTTTTTAAGACTATAACATCTTGGCACAGAATTTAACATAGGTGGGGATATAGGAGTTATCTCGTAAAATAAAAGTTATCAAATAGCAATGTGTCAGCCCATTCCAGTAACACCGACCAGATAAGGAAGCCAAAGTGCGCTTTATCTGGGTCTGGCATTAGCTTAGATTATCTAATGTCTGTTCCTCTGCCTCGGCGACTATATTCTGTTAGTCGGTATTGTATCTACAATCGGTAGACTCGAAACAAGAAATTTCATTAAATAAATATTTCAACTCTACATTTGCAATGATTAGTTCGGCCATCAATCAAATAAACGAGTAGAGCCAGGTTAGTAAAAATCTAGCTCAGTCTCATACATTAATAATTAATTTACCTTAACAATAGGAAATGAAATGCATAAAATTGCAGGTTCCCTTATAGCTCGTGAACTGTAATTATTAATTGAAATGATTGAATCACTATTTATATCTTGTAATTATACAGTTGTTAAAATTGTGCAGTAAAAGTTTATTGTCGAATGACCTTAAAGGGGGAAAAAAAAACTTTCCCAGTAAATATTGAGTCACGCACGGCCTCACGGGTAAGCTTGCCAATGGTCGTAGAACTTGAAGACCCGCCTTTAAAGACACTCCCCTATCGGTTATTACAATCAATTATCTATATATGTTTGATACGCCGTATCTTACTAATGGTTTGAGCTATCTGTATATTCTCACTTAAGGGTTAGGGATGAGAAAGCTAGAATTTAGAGGAAATATACCCAAATTTGCATGGAAGGGCAGTGGAAAACCCATTGGAATAAAAACACTATCATCACATCCTGTCGGTACGCGAACCCCGATTTTCCTGTCATTGGCAGTCGAGTTTATTGCGAGAATGACGCCTTAAACCATTTGACCACTGAAGAGGGTTCTAAAATAATTGTATCTACATAAATAAAGCTCTGAAATAATTCAGTTGTAAGTAAACTATTTTTAAACGTACTTTTATGTAATTGTAAAACTAAAGTATTCCCAGGAACTTGTCACAAAAGAAGCTGCTTATTAGCTAGCTACCTGGACCTCCTGGTTATAATGGAATCAAAACCACTCGTATTCTTCCAGGTAAATTCTAAATAAAAGGCCATGACTGGTATTCAACCTTGACTCCTCTGTAGAGGTGTTAGACCTCATTTAGGGCTCTCAGGCCCTTCAGCAGGTTGTTCTTCATAATCCTACTCCATTGTTTTCTAATTACGTGAATTTCCCCTTTGAGATGATTGTTCAGTAGAAATACTCCCGACAAATGGAACGAATATTGCTAGGTCTCAAATAGGCCACGATGGAACTTTTCCAATCCCTTTTGGAGTTTATAACTGCATGTTATATGATGAGCCTTGATTTAAGTACAAGACAAAAGAAAGTATAAAATATGCTATTACGAACGACAACCCGGGTCATAAAACTATGGTACATTCTGTCTGTCATGAGTGGAACTTATTGAGAAACTCTTATCTCAAAATGTTCCAAGGACCATGGCATTTTCTAATCGATTGGATACGCCTTATCATCTGCCCGACACCGAACAGGAACAGGAGGGCTATGACGAACATCAATCACAGCGGGAATTATTATACTACTATAAAGCCACAATATGGCTGACTGACTCACTCAATGACATTAATGTTTACCCACTTTCAGATGAGCTAGAAACGTGAAATTTGGCAAACTTATAGCTTCTAGCCTGCAACCGACGGAAAAATTATAAAAAGTTAAAAACAAAAAATTTAACCCCTGAAAAAAAATTTAAATGCGGAGCAACTTTAAAGTCGGTGCGGACCGTTTTTGGAAATCTCTTGTGTCTAAAAGGTAAGACCTATCAAAAAACGTCTCTGGAATTACATTAGTTTACATCCACTTACAAAGAAAGCTCACTGAGTGTTTGCAAAACGAGTCTCTCTTATAAAATGGACAGGGTATTATTATTTATTATTATTATTATTATTATTATTATTATTATTATTATTAGCACCGCGTCTTACTACCCATTCGGGTTGTACGCACTTACGCTAATGTGTAATGGTAGGGTGATTGTGAGATGAAATGGAGGACCTACAGTTTAACGTGGAATCCGAACCACAGTGGAGGTCTGGCATTCCCCATATTCACAAGATGTCTTATCAGAGGTGAAGGAAGGGTTTGGTAATCAGATAAATCTGTGCCGGGAGCGAGGATTGAACCCGGCTGCCAGTACAGAAGTCTTGACACCTTACCCCTAGACCACCAGATCACCCTGGACAGTGTAGCTATGGGATTTATGTTGCTTTTGTACCAAATATTATCTTACAAAAAGACAGAGTAGCTTATAATTTCTGACGTCACTGTTGTACTAAACCTTCTCTTACAGCAGGGGCATTTAAAATAATGCGTTTATTTATGTAGCCCGATAACGAGTCAAAAGAATTAAAACACATTTTTGAAATTTTAAGGAAGGATATGATAAAACCAATCAAATGAAAGTAGTAAAATAAATATTTTTTTATCACCACGTCTTACTACCTGTTTGAGTTATACGCATACATGAGAATTACTCTAATGGAGTAGGGACGAGGAAGGAAGCATTTTGGAGGTAATTTAGCCGCGTTTTCGTGGAAGGAGAGTGGGAAACGATTTAGGAAAGGCCACTCCCAGTAGACCCAAGTGAGATTCTAACCCTGATCTCTCCGTCCTCAGCAGGCTAGTCTAACACAAGAGTGACGCCTTAGCTTAGACCACTCGGCCACCAAAGTGGCTATAAAATAATTAAAATCAAGCTTATTAATATGTGGATATATAATGATATTAGCAAGCAATAAAAATAATAAACAGTAATTTGCAGTATTGAAAATTCATCACATTTACATATTCAGGTGTACCGGAAAAGCGGGACCCACTTCAGCGGCGGACAGGAGCCACAAAAACAATAAAAAATGTTAATATAAAAATACCAGCCTAGGTGGCGTAGTTAGCTATCGCGCTAGTTTCGTGTTGAACTAGACTGCTAAGGACGGGAAATCGAGGTTCGAATCTCAATCTGGTGAACTGGGGGTGGTTTTCCCCTAAAAAAAATTTCCACTATCCCTCCACGCAAATGAGGTTCACTTCCTCTATTCAACCTTTCTAATTCCTAACACATTAGAGTAATTAGTACTTAAGCGTACAACCCAAACGGGTATTAAGTCGTAGTGCAAAATATTATTATTATTATTATTAACACAAACAAGTATCCCAGTTGACCTTTTTTCCGAGGTAAACTGATGGTTGTAGTTTAGGTTTGAAGAGCTGCTTAGTATTAAAGGACCTGCTTAAAATGGCCTGAATGTAGGTCTGCAGTCTTCATGACGTAGAATGCCAAACTCTTTAAAAACTATCAGGTGTTTTTTGAATTCATTAACAATCTTCTTGTATACGTTGACGAAGTATTTAAATGCTGGCCATGGTTGTTGAATAAACCATTAGTTTCAAAGAATCTTATTTTTTAAGTGTGAGGTGATCTGGTGGTCTAGGGGTAAGGTGTCAGACTTCTGTGCTGGCGGCTAGGGTTCAATCCTCGGTCCCGGCAAAGATTTATCTGATTACCAAACCCTTCCTTCACCTCTGACAAGACATCTTGTGAATGTGAGGAATGCCAGACCTCCACTGTGGTTCGGATTCCACGTTAAACTGTAGGTCCTTCATTTCATCTCACAATCACCCTACCATTACACATTAGCGTAAGTTCGTATAACCCGAACGGGTAGTAAGACGCGGTGCTAATAATAATAATAATTTTTAAGTGTGTGGCATTCTACGGCATGACGACTGCAGACTTGCTTGCATCCAATACATTTTGAGCATTTTCTATAGATTTAATCAGCTCCACATTAAAGGAGTACAAACATGACCACAACTTGGAAACAAGGCCAAATGGGACATACGTTTATTATAACGTTTATCTTTATTTTTGTTTCTCTTGTCCACCACTGAGTCCCACAGTTAAGTTATACCATGTGTGTTAAAGATCCCTTGTTTATTTACAAACATAATAAAATATATTAAATGATTAAACAATAATTAAGCTCACAAGCTTCTGTGGTCTCATGGTCTGACACACTATACTTTCGCTGTAGACTAAGACTGCTGATTACGGGGAGATCGAGGTTCAAATCTCGGTCGAGTGTACTGAGGGTGGTTTTCCTTAATAGGTTTTGTACTCTCCCTCCACGCAAATGTGGGGCATTTACCCTAAATATAGCTTTCCTAATCCTTAATATCATTAGCGTAATTAGTGCTTAAGAGTATAACCCGAACGGGTAGTATAACGTGGTGCTAAATAATAATAATAATAATGATAATAATTATAATAAAGCTCGTGTTAAATCGAATGTCTACCCTTGTTAAGGTTAGCCTTAAATGGTTTGAATAACTTTTATTTCATATTTTAATATGTGACTGAAGCTACCGATTAATTATTTTTGAACATTTTTGATATTTTTGATGGTGTAAAATCAGTTAAAACACTTTAAATTTAAGTGGAAATTCTAAGATCCAAGGAGGTTAGACTATATTTGGATAATATTAAATTATTGAATTTATAATATCTTTTATAATTTTTTTATTTTACCACTGCGTCTTACCACCCATTAGAAATATACGCTGATGTACTATTTACGCTAGTGGTTTTAGGAATTAGGAAGGTTATATTTAGAGGAAATGTAACCACATTTTCGTGTGGAGAGATAGAGAGTTGAAAACCATTTGGTAAAAAACATCCTCAGTACACTCGACCGGGATTCGAATCTCAATCTAACTTTCATCGGTGGTCTAGTCTAATGTGAGAGTAGTGCCTTTGGCCATGTGGCCACCGAAGTGGGTATTCATAATATTAATTTAAGAAACGATATTTCGTATTATGTAACCATATACTAACAAGCTTGATTTTAATTTATTTATTTTACAATTTTCATATGATTGATTTCTCACAACATTGTGTTTCAAAAATAAGTATTTTTAATTTTACTGGAGTTTTAGACAAAAATTCCCCCTTCACTAACTTTTCCTCTCAATCGTAGTCTATTGACCATCAAAAATTATACTATTACAATAATCTAAGGCAGTGGTTTTAAACATGTTTATGATAGTGTACCCACTCATTAATTAACACTTATTTCAGTAAGCCTATTCCAAGATTTTTTCTAAATATTATTATTGTTAGCACCACGTCTTACTACCCGTTCGGATTATACGCACTTACGCTAATGTGTAATGGTTGTGTGATTGTGAGATGAAATGGAGGACCTACAGTTTAACGTGGAATCCGAACCGCGGTGGAGGCCTGGCATTCCACACATTCACAAGATGTCTTGTCATAGGTGAAGGAAGGGTTTGGTAATCAGATAAATTTGTGCCGGGACCGAGGATTGAACCCCGGGCCCCCAACATAGAAGTGTGACACCTTACCCCTAGACCACCAGGTCACCAATTGTTCTAAATAAATATATGAATTGTTTAATCAAAACAATTTTCTCTATACGTACTTAAGTTTTTTGAAAATAAATTACTGATACCTTTCTTGATTACGAAATTCCTAATCTTAACATATTCACTGAAACCAAAATAGCTGGTCAAGCTCATCTACCATTAAGTGTAGGTCTGGGTTTGATTCCTAACTGCGTTTTCTTTCACTAAATGGTTTCCTACAATTTCACCACGCAACTACGGGTACATCTACTCTAAATTGTATTCATTTCATTCAAATCGCATTAGCGTAACTAAATACAGATAGCCCGGACCAGTAATAAGATGCGGTGAAAAATAAAAGTATCACTTCACAGGTTTTTTACGCCACTTTTTGTGAAATAGTAATAAGGGTAAATGATCCAACACGTTTTCAATTATCTCTAATTCACTCCGCAGAGTCCATTAGAACGTTACACTTCCAATAATCGGATCACGCGATTAAGAAAGTCGCCGCATCAATTTCACAACTTGTCATCCGTAAAGTCCTGACAGAACACAAGAGAGAAAGCAAACTTAAGTCTTTAATTTTAGTTTTTATTGCTTTTATAGTGCTTCATTTTTAAAAAGAGAAAGTTTATCTGTACAATGTTATACTTGACCTGTCCCTCTGTTTATTTAATTTAAATATTCTGGTTTGGATTTACTACTTTCCCGTAGTCCATGTTTTATAGTAAGGGTCAGTCGATCTTCCGAAACAAGCTTGTTATGAAAGTTACTGGACTATTCATTCGGGGACCATCTCAAGCTCACAAGAGGGAGAAGCCTAATATCAAAAGCTTACGAAGATATAGATCAAAAGCGCACAGGGGGAAAAGACAACAAACGTGTCAACTTTGCAAACATGAATTGTAAACAACCCCCTTGCTCTATACAATAATTACAATAAGATAATACCAATACATTGAACAATACTCTTTATAATAGGGGTTAGGTCAGGTTAGGTCAGGTTAGGTAAGATTAGGTTGATAACTAGCTAATTTACTAAACTCATGATATTTGTAATTTCCGAAAAAGTACGTTTCTTGCGGAATTGCCATATGTGGTTCAGAGACTACAAACAATAGTGCATTTCTGTTATAGGCTACCTACTCCAAAGCAGGTATACAAATTCGGCCTGTGCGCTTTCAGTATGTACCACTATACCAGTCCGATTTAGATACGAAGAAACTTTTTTGACAATTTTATGAAAGCTACCAACACTTTTATTTATATATCTATACTTCAAGCTTCATACTTCTGAAGCTGTTGCTTTTCATAGATTTTTTTATTTTAGCACAGCGTTTTACTAACCGTTCGGGTTATACGTTTATGTACTAATTATACTAATGGTTTTAAGAATGAGCGAGGTTGTATTTAGAGGAATCGTACTCACATATGCGTGGAGATTGTAAAACTATTTTGGAAAAATTACTTTCAGTATACCTGACTAGGATTCGATCCTTGATCTCCCATCAACAGCAGTCTAGTCTACTGAGAGAGTAGCGCGTCAGACCATGCAGCCATCGAAGTGGGTCAGGCATAAATTAACGGCTGTAGATTAATTAGGGTTTGGTAAATCTTATTCTGATTTAATAATTATTTGATTAAAAAATACCCTTAATATTAACAGTTTGTTCAAGATCACATTGTCTTACTACCCGCCCAGCCTATCCATATACTTACACTAAATAGGGTAGGAATGAAGAAGGTGGAATATTTTGGAATAAATTTAACCACATTTACTTGTAGAGTGATAGCTATTGATTATACACCCTTCTAAGCACACCCAGATGGGATTAGAACCCCGACCAGCACGTCACTGAAAATATAAATCAGACAAATTTGACGTTTACCCCACCCACAACGCGGGTAGTAATAATGATAAAGTGTACATAAATTAAGAAAGGATACTTTGATAGACCAGTTTGCTGCTCTTCCATCCGTGTGAGCAAACAAAGCAAACGTAGCACGAACTACTTCGAAAATATAACTTTCTTCTCTTCATTACAGTGATTTGAATATAACTAAGGTAATTAATTTTATGATGTCATAAACTAAACTTAACATCTAAGATTTCACTTTTTTTTCCCATGATTCCATTTATTCGTCTATGCTAAGTTATTTAGTGACATAGAGCTTTAATTCTGTTATTAAAATAATACTCATTTGAAACTTTTAAATAAATGTCTGTGTACATTAATTCTTCAAGATATAAGTAAGAGATATTCAAATTGTTTTATTAATTTGTTATATATATATATATATATATATATTATCTATATTAACTTCGCATTGCTTTCTTTAAAGTAGTATTCAAAACAACATATTAAACGAATAAAAATAAATCACGGCATAGTCAATAAGGAAGCCATGTGTGGATCTAAAGGACTTGGGTTCTATTCCAAGTAATGTCTCAAAAAATCATTTAATATTACTACCAAAATATTTAACGTCAACCTAACGTTAGTATTACTTGATAATCCTAGAATAAAGTGTTTTTTGCCCTTATTAGGTAAGTTAACTTATAGCTTATGTGCTGATAATTTTCTTTTAGCAACGCATCTTACCACCCGTCCGGGATATACATTTATTTACTAATTGCGCTAGTGTGTTATGGATTATGAAAGTTTAATTTAGAGGAGCTGCATCCGCATTTGCGCGTAGGGAGAAGGAAAAATCATTTAGGAAAAACCTCTCAGTGCATCTGACCGGAATTAAACCCTGGTCTCTTTTCATCGATAGTCCACTATATTGCGAGAATAGCGCCTTAGACCATGCGGCCACCGAAGAGGGTGATAATGAATTAAAAATTTAGAAAACATTACTTAAATCCCACAGTTATACCATTCCCCTTATCTTATCACTACCAGCCCAACTACTACTACTACTACTACTACTACTACTACAACTACAACTAATAATAGTAATAATAATAATAATAATAATAATAATAATAATAATAATACTTGTATTAATAACCAAGCAATTCGATTTTGTGCGTCCCTAATAATACGGCTAAATTTGGTACGTAATTTTATGCTTGGTTTTATATGTTCGAATGTTAGGTTTTTCTTAAGAGCCTACATTACATTATTATTACGCCCCAAAACTCACGAAATAAACGTTAGTATGGAGTCTAAACGTTAGTATGGAGTCTAAACGTTGGGAAGTTTCGTAGTTAAAAATGATTGCTCCTGTTATTACACATTACGCTTACATAACTTTTCATGGGAAAACAACTTTGGTGTGTATTTGACGAAGTTATGAACGTTTTTGTATGCTTTGAATTTAAATAATGATATGTTATTCTAATTACGTACGGTTTCGCGGGAGTGATACGGAAATTGACTAAGGCTAAATATAGTGTAAAATAGAGTAGTAAAATGTTAATTTGGTTTTCATTCTCAAAAGATTGACTAACAAAAAAAAAGTCATTTTAACTGTTATTACTGCACAAAGCAAACTAGTTGTATAGGCCTATTCTTGGATAAAAATCGCTATAGTATAAATTGCTATAGTTTTATGTAAACTACCCACCCACCTCGGTGGCGTAGTTTGCTAACGCGCTTGACGTGTTGAGCTCGATTGCTGAGGACGGGGAGATCGAGGTTCGAATCTCGGTCGGGTGAACTGAGGGTGGTTTTTTCGAAATGATTTTCCACTCTCCCTCCACCCAAATGTGGGTTCACTTCCTCTAATTCAACCTTCCCAATTCCTAATCCATTAGCGTAATTAGTATAACCCGAACGGGTAGTAAGACGCGGTGCTAAAAATATAGTTTATGTGAACTAAATATAATTACCGAGCTATGAGGGTAAAAAAAACTTCAATTTTTACGTTTTCCGAAACTATTTTTAGGCATAAACACAACAAAAGAAGGGAAATGTTTATTATTTAACGTATTCAACGTGCAATTTATGTGCACCAACCGTTTTTATTAACACATTACTAAAAAACTGGGTACCTTAAGGTGGATGCGGAGGGAACGCGGGAAAGGCTAGTGTTTTTATAGATTTTACGGCAAGCCTGTTTTGGTAAAAATAAATACTATACGTCTGGACTATATGTATTTAATTACACTAATGGAGTTTGAATTAGGAACATATTATTAGCAAAAAATGTATCCAGTTTTTGCGTAGAGGGAGGGTAAAAAAAACATTTGAAGACTACGGAGGGGGAGCGGGTGAAAGGGGGAAAGTCCCACTAGACACATTTCCAGGATAACCTTAATAACTCAAAACTCAGAACCCTAGCAATTATTTTTATATTAATTTCATAATGAGAGAGACCTCTTTAAAACATAATCTAAAGTTCATTAGAAAGGTCTCATGTATGTCTAAAAGATGACAGCACTAACTCAATTTGAGCTAAAGCTAGACTTTTTCCTTTTCCCCTGTATTCTTCATTTAGAAAAAATAAATATGCTCAGTATGCGCAGCAGGGATTCAAACCCTTACCTCCAAACTAACGGGCAAACCAGACTAGATGAGCTTGAAGTTTAGCACCAGTGCCCTTTAGAGCGGCGGTCCACGTCCCAATAATTCACCCAATTCACCAAAAAGTCATTCCAACACCTTTTCTCATCTGGTAACGTGTCTGTCTACTAGATTATAGGTCCCAGGTTCGAAAAATTAATCATTTGAGAAATGTGGGATTTCCTTTTAAGCGTGATGAATTAACGGCAGGGGCCTGAGTATTGTGTCGGTTCTAGATTTAAGCTCGCTTATAAGTCATGTGCTGATATAATCACTCGCTTCAGAAAGTGCATGTTAAATATATCAAAGAAGGATTAAAAATTAACCAAGGCATCAGTCACTTTTATGTCAGACTGGCTTGCTGATGATGTGGAGATAGGTTTTGAATCCCGGTCGGGTCTACTGATGGGTTTTTCCCTAAACGGTTTCCCAATCTCCTTCCATGCCAATTAGGGTCTATTTTACCTCTAAAATTGCTTCCTTCCTCATCCCTACCCCATTAGAGTAATTATCATATATATGTATGACCTGAACAGGTAGTAAGACGCGGTGATAAAATAAACATATTTCACACTAAATTACATTTTTAAATTGATGTTACTGTGCAGGGAAAAACAATGAGACAGAGGCCTACAACAGTAGCCGAGAGGTCTATTGTATTTCATGTATTACTATCGAGTTGCAATCGTTCATCGACGAAGGGGTTTACGATGTTCGAATCCCGACTGAGTGTACCAGTCGAGAGTGAGGGCCAAAAACGAATTCTTGACATTTTTTTATTCCTCTCTCCGCCCCAATGTGGGTGTATTTTCTCTAAATTACTTCCTCCCCTCTTAAATAAAAATTAATTAATTGAACCGGCGTTAGTCATGGATTAAGGAGGATCTTTGTAATAAATTACATTTTTAAAACCATCCCTAATGTACCCGGCCGAAACCTTGCCATCTGACAATCCTATATATATATATATATTTTTTTTAAAGATTGATGCCTTAAACTGTGTATCCACCAGTGTGGGTACCGTGAAGATAAGCTCACTAATTCTACCACTGTACATTTTTTGGACATATAGTAAATCGAACCCTGAGCACTTTTAAATAGAGAGAGGCAAGATGCATATTAATTGGATATGGTAGCACGACTGCAACAATTTAAGAGTCTCTGGTTCACTTCTCAATGTGGCCGAAAATTTATTGTTTGTGAAGTTGAGGCTGTCCCTTTCACAGCTATAAATTGATGACCTGAGGAGGATTGGATGTGGTGTCTCTTTTTAAGAATAAAGCTAGTTTGTAAGTGGTGTGTTGATACAAGCAACCAGTTCATAAGGTGCACATTGAATGCTTCTAAAATTAAAATAAATTATGGGACGATAAACACAAGTTTTAGAGAAAAGGCAATTACAGACATGATTTTGTGTGTGAAAGTAATCGTTTCAATTAGGGAATGTGTTCGTTCATTTTTAAGGTGCGACAGAAGGGACCGCGAGTATTTTTACAGTTTTTATAGTATTACATATTTTTGACCAAAGTAAATCAAATATTTCTCAAGTATCAATGTAGAGTTTAGTTTACTGCACATGCTAATATCAACAGATCTTGAATAACTGTCAGGGGTGTCCTGGAATTTGGTAAGAACTTTTTCTCTGTATTTAAAAAGTTCTGACCAAATTCCAAGACATCCTTGACAGATATTCAAGATTTTGTTGATATCGGCATGTGCAGAAAACTAAACTCTATGTTGCTACTGGAGAAATATATAATTTATTTTGGCCAACAAATTTATATTCTATAAAAACTGTAAAATTACTCGTGCTCCCTTCTGCCGAACCTTAAGTTATTTATTTGAAAACCAACTCTTAGGTCCGAGCGGGAACCAAGCAGATGTTTAGACACGCCCCCTATTTCCTAGAGGTGAACTTTCTACACGTTCCATGCACGGAAGCAGTTTGAATTTCAAAAAGACAGTGTGGCATTCAATGTTGAAGGTCATGCTACGTGATCCAGGTCGAAGGGTGCTTTCACCTCATTAGGGTGATGGGATAGAGGCAAGACATGTGAGCTCGTCCAGAAAGAAGACCAATAAACCAAGCCACTGGTTTCGGCGAGTTTTTATACACTTGACGAGATATTTGAGTTCAAACTTCACTTGCAAATCAGATTTTTTTTAAATAAAAAACATGCAGTTTGACTACTTCGTTAGTTATTATTTTGTTTTGTTTTAATACCTTTCATATTATTTAACTTTCATAATCTAATATTTGAGAAAGTTTAGATTGTAATCATAAATGAATAGGAATTGAATCACCAAGACATTCGATAACAAATAAATAAGACCTATTTCTACTTTTACCTTTTGAAGCAGTAAGGAAAATTAATAAAAATTACAAATGAAAGATTGGATGAGGTGAGTAGTTAACACAAGTGTGTGGAAAACGTCTAAAAGGTCAGAGTAAGGTCACTTATTGTGCGCAGAATAAACAATGAGTGTACACTTCTTACATGTATGCAAAAAATAGAGATTTTATTGTACCTACAAGCAGGACCTATAACGAACAGTTTTTCTTTTATTTAATTAACATATTTTAGGATTGATATGGCTTTAAAAGTTAAATCCTTTATATATGGGACCCGCCTCGGTGGCGTAGTTGGCTAACGTGCTTGTCGTGTTGAGCTCGACTGCTGAGGACGGGGAGATCGAGGTCCGAATCTCGGTCGGGTGAACTGAGGGAGGTTTTTCTTAAATGGATTCCCACTCTCCCTCCACGCAAATGCGGGTTCACTTCCTCTAATTCAACCTTCCCAATTCCTAAATCCATTAACGTAATTAGTACTTAATATTAATATTATTATTATTTATATATGGGGGTGGGGCTAGTGCTCTAAATCTGGCCATTCGACCTTACCTCTGCTTTCCTGGCTTACGGAGGAATTCATTTCTGAGGTGAATTCCACTATCCCCAGATGGTAGGATGTTACGTGAGAATGATGATGGTGGAAAACAGAGGGGACCTACAGTTTAACATGAGTTCCGAACCACGGTGGGGTTCTGGCATTCCACACATTCACAAACCTTGAAAGCACACACTTGGTCAGAGGTGATGGGAAGTGTTTGGTAATCGTATAAACCTGTGCCGGGACCGGGGTTTGACCCCCGAACCCCTAACGCAGAAGTCTGACACCTTACTCCTAGTCCACCAGGTCAACTATCCTTGATATATATACCTCGGGGGTCTTGGGGTAAAGTGTTCGCATCAGAACCCGATGCTCATGGATTCAAACCCAGGCGAGGTTGACGGATTTTTCTTGAATCATAAAAATCCGCAGCACAACATCCTTTCGAAAAGGAATTAAAGCTTTAATTCCCATGGATTATGACTTGTAATAAACCTGGAAGGTATTTGAAAATACCTTTCTGGAAAAATTGGTAGACCCTTTCACATTCTCTAATAGAAATTCCGTATGGAAGGCAACAGGGAACCGCCACATTTCCTGAACTACCCATTGAACATGGGATTTCTACCAGATGGTGCAGGTGGCACTAGGCAGCCGAAGGGCTGAGTTCATTCCCAGCTTCGGATGGATAGAAATCACCAAACCAACCTTCGGGTTGATGATATGTATATATAAACAATAATAATATTTAGCACCACGTCTTACTACCCGTTCGGGTTATACGCTTTACATATAAACAATATTATATATGTATGTATAACTTATAGGTTAACATTTTTTAGGATTAAAAAGTTAAATCCTTGATATAACATATAGACACACTCTCTCTCTCTCTCTCTTTATACTTCTGGATATCTATAATGTAGGTAGAGGTACGATTATGGACTCTGATATATTATTATTAACACTGCGTCTTACTACCCGTTCAGGTTATACGCACTTATGCTAATGTGTGATGGTAGGGTGATTGTGAGATAAAATGGAGGACCTACAGTTTAATGTGAGATCCGAACCACGGTGGAGGCCTGGCATTCCCCACATTCACAATATGTCTTGTCAGAGGTGAAGGAAGGGTTTGGTAATCAGATAAATCTGTGCCGGGACCAAGGATTGAACCCCGGCCGCCAGCACAGAAGTCCGACACCTTACCCCTAGACCACCAGGTCCCTGACTCTTATATAATATTTCTAACACACGATAGAGTAACTTATGATAAAATAAGATTGGCTCCATTCTTAGTATGGAGAACATTTTTTTTCACCGTGTCTTAAGTACCTGTTCGGGCAGGGGCGTAATGCTGAGAGGGGATGAAGGGTGTGTGTTCCCCCTCCACCCACCCACCGATTTTAGGAAAAAGCTTGAACGTTGGGAATTTTGTGGAGAGTCGAGATCTTGAGTTGAAATTTTTTTTGACTTTTTTGTACCCCAGATTAAGAAAGTTATTTACAGCAGACTTTTAACCAACAACAGACAAATTTTAACCAAGTTAATTAAGTAGATTAGTACCTTCGTTGCCATTACATAGTAATACCTTAAGAAGGTCAGGTAATATTAAGTTGATCACTTTATAAACCTTGCTGTTTTTAAAGCCTAAATTTGTTAGTTTTCCCACACGCAATAATGTTGAATGTCAAAACAAACAACACTTGTAGCTTTAAGAATCCATCACTAACAAATAACTTTAAAAACACAGTTAAGTAGCTAAAATCTCGATTTAAGGCTTAATTATCGCCTCAAATATTACAACTTTCCGGGGGAGAACACCATAACCCCCTTATTAACTGAGGAGCCCTCTAGTGTTGGAAACGTTGTCCTTGTCACCAGGGAGTTTTCCTAATTTCAGAGCGCTTAGAGTTGCAAAATTTACTGTCTCAACCCTCTCCTCCAACCCCTATTATTTTCGAGGAACCCCCATGCTATACGCATTCATTAACTACGCTAGTGGGATAGTGATGATCTACTGATTGACAGACCGCATTACACACTTTTTCTTTGTATTATTTGAGGAAATACTGTAGGTTATTTCATCATTATAACTGTCCATCTATTTTATGGAAGAAAGCTTTATTTTTATCAAGCGTTTGGTCCTGCTACTAACTTTAACGCTATGACTGGGTGTTGGCGTGATTCAGTGGGGAGCGCATGAAGCTTTAAATTATAGTTGTTATTTTGTTTTTGATAAGTTATTACAACTTAGTTGCCATGTGGACTAACTATTGTTTTAATGTAAGATAAGCTTTTCTCTATGTCGACCTATGTTGATTCGCTAAGCATTTTTTGCGCGCCGGACTCGCTCCCTATTTACTATTTAGTGATTGGGTTGACTTGTGATTTACTTTTATGTCGTATTGTATTTATAACCTGATTTCGGTTGGAAGAACAGTAGAGAAAATTTAAACATATTTATTTGCGGATAGCATTGATAGTATTTCACTTTATTATTTGTGTTATTTTATAGTTATCGATAATATCTATCAAAAGTGACAGCTTCAGATAGCATACCTTGATGTATGAAAATATTAAAATTGTTTTAGTAACCTTAGTAATTAGCTTCTTGTGTTCTTCCTACCAAAATCATACTATAGTTTCCTTTCTGTTGTTTACTGTTTATAGATTTCACCACCTCTTCATGAGAAAAGTTCGCAGTGTTTTAATGGCCTTTTCAGCCACTTAGTTCCAGATGTTCTGAGTATATTATTAACTCCTTACTAAATCAATGAAATGTTTTCTAAATTAAAATGTTAAATTAAATTTATATTTAAGCCTTTCTGTTATGTCTGCCTGTTGCCATTTACATTTTTTTTTGTATATAATTATTTTAACTCCTAGGCAAAATATTTATGTGATCATTTTATATTCTTGATACACGTGACTTTCGTTAATCATTTAGAGTAATATTGTTGTAAGTTGCTAGCCTCCCCTCTTATTTTATCTCTCTTGTTGAGTTTGTTTTATATAGAATCAGGGACCTTTCTTTTGTAACTAATTAAAGGTGCGTTGTTTAAGCTGCGACAGCTACCTGTGTTTGCAGCTGGTGTCTCACTGGCTACTGTCATAATATACCGTGGTGACAATAGCCGCATGCGACAGTCACATGGGTTGTTTTCCAAGACGCGACTCCAGCCGCAATTGCCATTCGATTTCTAGATGGATGAAAATACATGTGATCCGAGTGTCTAAAGCTTATTGGTAATTTTGAGGAAGGAAGTAGATGACGAAATAATTTGAATGTGGTTGTACAACAGAAGGAAATGACAGAAGTTGAGCAGTATATTTGTAACACATGATGAGGAAGGATGCTATGATATTTTAATCAATATACATCTTTTAAGTTTTGATACCCGGTTCAAGGAATGTATTTTAGAACGAATATTAAAAAGTTCAATCATGTATAACGACTTGTTGAAAGTGATATCTAGGAATGCTCGTGCAATTGGTTCAATAAACTCATCAGTCCTGCTGAAAAACTAGCGGAGTTCAGGCAGGGCTTGAACCTTTGCCGCGTATATTGAAGTTGGTTTCCATAATTGGTTTCATACCCTCCCTTTAAACGAATATGAGTAGGTACATTTACTCTAAATACTTCCTTCCACATTCCTACTTCACCAGCGTAATTAAGATTGCCCAAACGGGGTAGTTAGACCTGGTGTAAGTAAAATAAATTTTATTTTTTCCACTGTATCTTATTACTCATCCTTACATTGTCTCGTGAATTCATGTTCTTGTACATCGGATGTTTTAAATCGTGTATGCGTTGATGTCAGGATACTAGCGCACACAACACTACATCCTGCGAGTGGGTCATTAACACCTCCAGTTTTCATTGTTGAAATATTTTTAAAAAAATATGCCACACAAAATTAATTAACAAATATGCAATATCCCTACAATTCTAGCATTTTCACTGTGACTCTATCCTCACTGTTCGCTCCACCAATGCTGTGACACGTGCTACCATCGCATCGTGTCTCAGACCTAACTCGAACTGCGCAGGCGTGAAGACTGCGATTCCAGCCGCAGTCGCAGATACCTGTCGCAGTTTGGACAGTGCACCTTTAGCTTGTTTTGTCAGTTGAAAAAGGTTTTTTGTGGTATGATCGTGTCGCTGTGAAATTAAATTAATCACCTTGACGATCTAAGTATCAAAACTGACAGTGGCCGTCAACACCATTCACTAATTAAATTTATTAGTTAACGCTTATGGAGAAGCAAAAAAATAAACTGAACACGGAATCAGATTGTGATCATTTCTAATCACGTCCGAAAGAGAAGAAAAACATTTGATTTAAAATTTTGAAAAAAGAGCTGACATCATTTTCATCACTAGCTTATTAAAAAAAACTCTCTTGAGCATGGAGTCCTGGTAAAATACTCTCTTTGCTCAATTATTTCTAAACATGGACCAATAGATTGTCTTCCTTAACCACTGTCCACAATGACTGCTACATAATTCTACCATGTTTCTTTATGTGGCGGCAGCCATTGTTCGTATTTAGAAGTGTTATATTGATATATTTGGAATAATCCAATTTTCTTGAAAAAAAAAATAACATAGCTGACAGCTATAAAAGATACTAGATATATTTTAACGTATTCAGACGTAAATTCATGCTATCTGTAGCTTTAAATTTGATGGATATTACTAAAATCCATAAAATGGTAAAATTCTTTTTTAGCGTCGCGTCTCCTACCCGTTCGAGTTGTAAGCATATCTAAGCTCCACTAATTACGTTGATGTGTAAGGGATGAGAAAGGTTGAATTTAGTGGAAGTGTATCCGCATTTGCATTGAAAGAGCGTGGATAATCATTTAGGAAGACCACCCCCAATATAACCAGCCGCGATTTGAAACCTGATCTTCCGGTCATCGGCAGACTAGTCTATTGTGAGCGTGACGCCTCAGACCATTCGATCATCGAAGTGATTTATAATACTTATAGTGTAGTAAATTGTTATCAATGTTGACCACCAAAAAATATGTTTGTATTTTCTAAGAGTTGCTCCAAATAGCCAACCGTGAGAAAATTAAAGTATCTCAGTATCACGGTCCGTTGAATTACCTACCAATTCATATATTCCCTCCCACTTCCCCTCTCCTCCCACATAGTAGTCAATAATCCTTCCTTCTTCCATCTTTCCACTTTCTCTCTCTCTCTCTCTCTCTCTCTAGATTACCAAGTTATATTACGCATGCAAATTAATGCATACCTCCCCTCCCCCTTGTTGTGTTCCCTGAGTGGTCTATGATATCTCCTTCTCTCTGATAGTACATAAAGCAAAGATTAAATGCCTCTAAACCAGTTGGATGGATTTGGTCAAAAAGCTAACAAACACGTGCAAACATGTAAATTACAACATCCTGAGTCAATCTATTTCTTGTTTGATAAGATTTGATGCCAATATGTCAGCTATTAGAGACTCATATTATAAACAGGACTATGTGGATGTACAGTAACCTCATGGCTTCTTTGGTGCTGACTGACAGCTGCTAAACACGTTTTTCTAGATCATATGATTTGGCGTAGGGATACATAATTTGGTCTGGTAACTCTTCAAAGCCGTCAGCTGTCAGCTGTGAGCTGTCAGTCAGCACTAAGTAAGCCATTATTGTGAGATGAAATGGAGGACCTACAGTTTAACGTGGGATCCGAACCACGGTGGAGGCCTGGCATTCCACACATTCACAAGTTGTGATTGATACACGTCTTGTCAGAGGTGAAGGAAGGGTTTGGTAATCAGATAAATCTGTGCCGGGACCGAGGTTTGAATCCCGGACCCCCAGCACAGAGGTCTGACACCTTACCCCTAGACTACCAGGTCACTGTATTTTAGTAGAATGCAACATTAATTACCTAGAAAGAGAACGGGGACCATAATGGCATTAGCCACCTGGCGTTTTGAGCCAAAGTTGGATGTAAACTTAATCACACCTCAAAAAAACTTTTAGCTAGCGAATATAAATAGTAAGACTAGATATTGTAGAGCAGAATGTTTGTACTCCAGTAATGTTAAGCAACTTCACATTACAGAAGTACTCAAAATGGCCACCTTCAGCCTGAATACAAGCATTGCAATGAAATGTACTCGTATATTTGATAGAGTGCGGCAAGCTACGACACAACTGCAGGCTTGCATTCAGGCCGAAGGTGGCCATTAGAGCACTTCCTATAATGTTAAGCAGCTCAATTAATTACTGGAATACAACCATGACAATAACAAGGTCAAATGGGACACGTGTTTGTATTAACTTTTTATTTGTCTCCTCTCCACCACTGAAGTAGGTCCCACATGTTACGGCACACCCTGTATATTTTTACGCATATTAATACCCGTTCGTGAGATTCACATTTAACATAAATTATGGTGTAGAGTTGATATATGTAGAATTAGAGAGTAAATTAAACAAAATTTGCATGCAGGGACACAGGGACACCATCTAGGGAAAAAAATCACTTTAGTACACCCAGCATGTATCCGAACATCAACCAGTCTATTGGCTGAGACCACCGGTGTGGGTGAAAATATCCCTTAATCGACAGTTTAGTTATGACGGCCATCAGATGTGCTCACTGGGAAGAATCACTAAATTAACGTGACATAAACCGCAAAACGACTCAACTTCTCGCAAACCGAACTGCTTTACCAGAGATGGAAAACACGTGACTTATTCGGGGAGGCCATCGTGACAAACTTATTGCGTAGACCGTCGGGAACCATATCCTTGCCCTGTCACGTCGGAAGTGACACACAAGATTCCGGGTGACGCCATTGCCAAGATATCGATAAAGGGATTCGCATACCCTTACTCTCAAATAAGATGGTACACTCCGTGTAGTACACCCACAGTGAGGGCTGGCAGGTCAGACAATTATTGGGGCACAGAACATTTAAGTGAGATGGACAAAGCAAGACAGGATTTATAACTAGTGTTTATGAAGAGTAGAGCTCACATTACGAAGCAAAATAGCACAAGGCCAGGCCTGTAACGAGTTTGGGTTAAACATATAGGCCTAGTTATTATTATTATTATTATTATTATCATCAGCACCACGTCTTACTACCCGTTCGGGTTATACGCACTTACGCTAATGTGTAATGGTAGGGTGATTGTGAGATGAAATGAAGGACCTACAGTTTAACGTGGAATCCGAACCACGGTGGAGGCCTGGCATTCCCCACATTCACAAGATGTCTTGTTAGAGGTGAAGGAAGGGTTTGGCAATCAGATAAATCTGTGTCGGGACCGAGGATTGAACCCCGGACCCTCACTCAGCACAGAAGCCAGACAACTCATTCCTAGACCACCAGGTCACCTTTAGGCCTGGTCCTGTCCCTGATCACCAAGCTTCTTTCTTTTAGCACCACATCTTACCGCCTGTTTGGTTGATACACTTATGTACTAATAGTTACAATAATGGTTTTAGGGATGAGGAAGGTTATATTTATATCAATGTTTAACTGTATTTGCGTGGAGGAAGATTGTAAAACTATTTTGGAAAAATTTACCCTCAGTACACCTGACCAAGATTCAAACCTTAATCATCCCGTCATTGGCAGTCTAGTCTACTGCGAGAGTATCACCTTAGACCATGCGGCCACCGAAGCGGGTTGATAAGTGTTGAATGAATGTGTGTGTTTATTTCACAACAACTATCCTCAATACACCTGCCTGGATTTGAACTTTGACCTTTCCATCACTGTTAATCTAGTCTATTGCAGTAGTGACTCTTTTTTTTTTTACCGTGTTACCACCTTTGTTTCGGTTCCCCTAGTTTTAAGCATCTGTAAAGAAATATTATAATGTACTTACATAGTAAGTTGCCTCAGTACTGCTTTGCAAGCTGCAAAATGAACGAGCCCACCTTACTTGAGGATTCACATGACTTTTTTCACCGACGAAAAATGTCAAAATCACAAGCTATTTAGTATACTATCAAGATATATCGACCACGCATTGCACTTAAAACATCACAATTCGAGTGTTACTATAGTTTCATAACAATGCTTGATTACATGTTATCTAACATTAATAATCATAAGGCTAAATATGAGAAAAACTTAAAATGTATTTTTAAAAATATGAAGAAACTGATATTGGAGAGTACCAATCTGTTGAGTTTCACCAAATTCAGAAGGGACAATATTTGCTAGGTGGGAAATTGAATCTAAAATTCACCGTTTGAGTTGGCTTTTTCAAATTTAGCTACAGAACTAAGGACAACAAAAGGATGAGATTTATATCGGGATTGCGATATATTTAACGGGAATGTAGTGATATATTAATTTAATGTAAATACATAGTGTGTGATCATATTAAAATTTGCTAGCGAAACACAGCCAATGAATTTGGATAGTTAGGAAATATATTGTCGACAAAAATGGAAAGAATGGTTATGGCTAATGGGCTTATAGGGAATGAACATACAGGAGGAAAAAAAGTTCCACAATTGATAACTTCGAGGTTTGTATGCGTCACCTGACATATTAACCGATAGTGGAAGTACGTAGGTCTAAGTGGGGTGTCATGTTACGCCTATGGGTGATGACATACAATCGTGTACACAAAATTTTAGTTGGGAAACCTGAATAAACAAGACTCCTTGGTAGGCTGAGATTTCATTGAGAGAGAAATGTGAAGATAGCTTTGAAGGAGGTTGGGTGTAATTTTGGGAATCGGATAGATGCATTTCAGTATCAGGGTTTAAACCACCTGGTTTATTAAAACATAAAATTCCAACCCCGCTGAGGGTTTATGGGCAATTTTTGGTTTAATTTATGTTATTATGTATGCTAGCTGATTTAACCATTCAAGAAAAATTATTCGGGATCAAGTGAAACATATTTTAATTTAAAAATATGAAGGAAAGAGTAAAATAATAAAAATTAAAGAAGTAAAACAATAATCCAACAATAGTAGTTCTTGATAAATATATAAGAAGCTAGCGGATTAAAGAAGAACATAATGTTGCGTTACACAAGTTGCAATAGAAAGATAAATGGAAATAAATGTAGGGGCGGGAGGGAGGGAAGAGGTAGTAGGCCATTCATCAAATTATTGGCAACGAGTTTCAGAATTGGTTTGTTGCTGTTTGAACTGAACTGTTGTAGCATGTCCTCTATATAAAGGACATCTACAAGCATGACAATATAGCTACGAATGAAATAAAGGAATTAAAAGAAGAAAATTAAAACAAAAACTAATCTATTCCTTTAGAAGGCAGAAGAAAATTAAAACTCATCTATTTCTTCATAAAGTAGAAGAAAATGGCTTACGATGGACAGGATGCAGTCTGATATTATCACCATACTTTAATCATGCTTTCACGAGCCTTTTCGCAAGCATGGCATGTGACTTGGCGGATGTCTTGACCGTTGGACGCACGAGATGGAAAAGAACTTCAGTATCGCCAGTTGACGCCTCAACCCTAAGGCGCTGATTCCCTGGCGGCTCTTCTGGGAAACATTCTCTCCTCCACCCCACCCCCTCCTAAACCGTACGTCGATCCCTCCGTTTGGTTCGTTCCCGAGTTAGACCAAGAGTATATAACATGGGAACCCGTGTGCCACATAACTGGATGAGAGTGCACGGTGTCGTCTTGCCTCCCTTACGTGTTCCAGTTTACCCAGCAAATTGTCAGACAATCATCTTACACTCTCCGGGAAAACCTAAGCTAGGTCACTAACACGTCAACTGAACTCGGGATGGACGTTTCGGTGATTTGCTGTAGTTGATCCTAACGGTGCCAGCGAAGCTACAGCGTTCCGTAAAGCGTGATCGGCTGCAAAGCAATACCTCGCAGTCGGAGTCCAACAACCGGGACACCACTCAACACACAAATCCCACCCATACTGCACAGAGGGGGGCAATCTAACCCTTTCACACTGGCCACTAGCCTGCCCTTTTCAGGGTTGAGCGGAATGGCCGCATCAACAAACGACACCACAAAGACCTTCACAAAACAACGTAGACACAGAAATGCTAACTTTACCAACTCGGACGCCAACCCGGAGACAACCGACATGGAAACTGACCACGACGGCAACGGATCATTCACCCTAGTCAACAAACTCAGACGTAAGAGAAAATTTAAGAACACAGACAGGACACAAGCAAAGAAAACAATCACCACGGTCGACAACCAATACACAGCACTGAACGCAGATACACAAATAAACAATGACACACCCACAACACAGACGATCGACAACAAAAAGGAGAGACGGTAGACGGTAGGGATCCAAAATTACAAAAAGGTCACCTAAACTGCAAAAGACACTGAGACCCCAACAGGAGTTAGTTACATTAAGGATGGACTTGAAATACAACCACCTCGACCCACGACTTCAAACTAGTACAAACCCTCTTCAAAGAAAGGAACCAAGAGTTTTACACCTTCTCAATCCCACGAGACAAGCCGGTGAAGATATTAATAAAGAGACTGCCACCAAACATGAATCCCGAGGACATCAAATCAGAGTTAATCGACCTAGGAAACCCTGTCAGACACAGACACAGACAAAAGGCATGCTCCGATGCTTCCAGAAGGGGAGCACGAGAGCAAGTTCCAACACGTATCGACCAATTGGTCACACCGTGTGGTTCGCAAAAATTTAAAAACGGGTTGTTGCGTTTCGCGAAGTTCTGGAACAAAGAAACAGAAATTACATAATATTAATAATATTGGGGTAAAAGGGGGGGGGGGGGGTAAGAAATTGAGAAACCGACTAAGGGTTTTTTTTAGAGTTACGTGCGGAGACACTACTCTATGGAGGGCTGGGTGAGAGCCTCCTAAACCACTGTTGACATATCTCGCTTATCCGAGCAGGGCTTTGGGACGTCGATGGCACCCACCAGGGTCGATGACGTAGTTCCCAAGCCCTGGATAAGAGGATTGGTGGCACCGGGAAGTCTGGCGTAGAAGGACTGCGCCAGTTTCCGGAAGTGGTCCTTGATGGTAGGCATATCCAGGTCACGATGAAGAGTCTCATTCCGGACATACCAAGGTGCGCCCACAATGATCCTCAGACATACGCTCTGGAACGCCTGCATCCTCCTCATATACGTGTCCGCCAGGTGACCCCAAGCGGGACACGCATAGTCGAGGATCGGCCTGAGCAGCTGCTTGTACAGCGTCAGACCGTTCCTTGTAGACAGGGCACTACGCCTGTTAAGCAGTGGACCTAGGACTCCCAGCCTTTGCCTCGCCTTGTTCAGTCTTTCGTTACAGTGTCGTCTCCAGGTCAGTTTTGTGTCCAGCGTAAGTCCCAGGTACTTAACACTGTCCGCCCATCTGATCTGTTCTCCGAACAGCTGGAGTGGGGCCGGCCTGTAGTACTTTCTTTTCAATGTGAAGAGCATTGCAGTGCTCTTCTCCACGTTAATACTTGTTCTCCAGGTAGTCAGCCACCCCTCCAACTGCGTCAGGTGCGTCTGGAGTCGCCTCTCCACCAGCTGCCTTCGCCACGACTCCGCTACTAGAGCCGTGTCGTCCGCATACAGAGCCAACTCGGTGCCTGGGGATTTTGGAATGTCGTTCACATAGAGACTGAAGAGCAGCGGGCCCACCATGGAACGCTGCGGCACTCCAGCCCGGATGCTTCTGACTTGGGAGGTGGCGTTCCCAAAGGTAGTGGAAAAGGTGCGATGGGAAAGATATGATTGAACAACCTTAACTAGATAGAAGGGCAGGTTCAGGGAGAGGAGTTTGAAAAGGAGACCCTCGTGCCAAACACGGTCGAAGGCCTTTGCCACGTCAAGAAAGACAGCACCAGTCAGCCTGTTGATGTTGAAGTTCCTCGTAACCTGCTCCACGAGCCGGACAAGTTGATGAGACGTAGCGTGTCCCACCCGAAAGCCGAACTGCTCGTCCACCAAGATGCCCCCCTCGCGAACATGTCGTGTCAGTCTCGTCAGTATTAGTCTCTCGAACAACTTGCCCAGACAGTCGAGCAAGCTGATCGGTCGGTAGGACGATGCTAGGGCCGGGTCCTTACCCGGTTTATGAAAGCAGAGGACGTTGGCATGCTTCCAGAGCTCGGGGAAGTGACTCAGGAACAGGACGGCGTTGAATAACTCCACAAGGAAGTTAATCGCCTCCAAGGGCAGCTTTCTGAGGACCGCGTTACTGATACCGTCGGATCCGGGAGCCTTGTTTTGTCTTAGAACGGCTATCGCCCGTGACATTTCTGTCACCTCCGTGGGTTCAGGTTCATCCAAGGGTCTGTACGAGACCGCACTGATGACCTGCGCCACGTGCGCAACGTGCACCGGGTCTGACGGGTTGTCAGTTGGTACAAATTGCGCCTCTAAGTGCTCAGCGAGAGCATCGGCCTTCTCCTGGTCGGAGTTGGCCACCCCGTTGCGACTCACAATTGGCGGCCTTGGTGTGGGGACCCGCATCAAGTTCTTCGTCATTTGCCACAAGGACCTGTCCTGCACGCACAGGCTCTCAATCTTGTCCTCCCAGACACTGTTCCGGTATTCTCGGACCATCTCCCGAACCGCATGGACTTTGCGGCTCCAGTTGGCCTTGTCTACCGGGTCCCTCGAGATTTGACAAGCCTTCCTCAGCCGATTTTTCTCCCGGACGTGCCTGAGGATAGAATCGGGCAAAGAAGCCTGTGGCGCCCTCTTAGAACGGTGCCTCGGCGTCGAAGCTTTGAGCGACCCCTTGATGGCGGAAGTTATGAACTCCGCACCGCAATCGATTTCTGCTGCTGTTCGAAAGGTAGGGGTGGGTCCCAACCTCTCTCTCAATACATTCGTAAACCTGTCCCAGTCAGTGCGCTTTAGGTCGGGTTTTTCGGGGGGGTCTATGAAGGACACCGCACGTCCCAGGTTCACGAGAACGGGGTTGTGATCCGAGTCTAGCTCAGCTAGAGACTTCAGCACCAACCGCCTTCTGATCCCTCTGGAGACAACGAAGTCTAGGACGTCCGGGAGATAGCCGGGATTGAAAGGGAAGTGGGTAGGGGTCGGAGGCCCGAGAGCCTGTGGAGGCGGTCAGGCAGCCGGGGGACCGAGTGCGCCTCCAGTGCGGGTCGGAGGAGGATTACCGCGCCCTCCAGAAGTTCTTGCCGAGCTTGGGGATCCAGCATTGGTCCTACGAGCTGGGACGGGAGCGACTAGTCAGGGTCGTTGTGAAGGGACTCCTGACACGGACAAACCCTGACGACATCCAGGAGGAGCTAGTGGAGATGTGTTTCCCCGTGAAATCCATCACACAGAAGAATAGTGTTCGGGGCGTATTGGAACCCCGCTTCCGCCAACGGGTCAAAACACCCACATCCTGTTTGAGTGACCTGCTTTCCACATATTTACCGTTATTCCCCCCCCCACCCCTGACCAACTTTCCTCTGATTGGTTACTATAAATATTCTCTTTCCCCCACCAATTTTGCCCTGCTTTCCGCCTCCCCCCTCGACTACCAACCCTGGACATGTTGGTTCTTGATGATTGTTAATAGCTATTGAGGTCATTGCCCCGGGAAACGGGGTTTTTCCCTGGCGCCAGTATGTCGGGCAGACAAGACAAGAATAGATATTGAGGTCATTGCCCAGGGCAACGGGGGTTTTCGCTGGCGTCAGTTTGACGGAGGGCTCGGCACGAAGCTTGCGCTATGGCTGACAAGCCTAGAATGAACATCGGCTCTTCTGTCACAAGGCTCTGTCCCGGAACAAGCAGCATGAACCTTGCGCTATGGTGCTTTGTGGTAGAGTGTGGTAATTTGTTTAAGAGACCCCCCTCCTCCTTCGCCACCCCGACGCCAGACTGCCGGGGCGACAAGTGACCTCGATAACCTTGGGTTTTCTCAATGACGTAATCATCGCAACCCTGGCGCCAGGTTGGCGGGCAGACAAGTTGGGACAAGAATAGATCGTGACCTCTGCAAGCTGTGTGTTTCCTATGACGTAATCATTGCGTGTTATGTCGCAACTCTAGCATCTCTAATTATGCACAAACAGGGGCCTCGGAATCCACAGTTAGGGGCCACTACCCCGTCACAAGTCTACTAAAATTGGTTGTTTGGTAGCGTCTGTCGAAATGCCTGGAAATGCACCTCCACCCCCAGCTCTCGGACCGGACAACCTGGGTTTTTTCCTATGCCGTAATCATTGCGTGTTATGTCACAACTCTAGCTGACACATGCACAATCAGGGGCCTCGGAATCCAAAGTTAGGGGCCGCTATCCCCCGTCACAAGTCTACTAAAATTGGTTGTTTGGTAGCGTCTGTCGAAATGCCTGGAAATGTTCCTCCACCCGCAGCTCTCGGACCGGACAACCTGAGTTTTTTTCCTATGACGTAATCATCGCGAGTTATGTCCCGACCCTGGCGCCAGTATGTCGGCCCGACAAGACAAGAATAGATATTGAGGTCATTGCCTCGGGCATCTGGTTTTCCCTGGTGCCAATATGTCGGCCCGACAAGACAAGAATAGATATCGAGGTCATTGCCCGGGGCAACAGGGTTTTTCCCTGGTGCCAGTATGTCGGGCAGACAAGACAAGAATAGATATTGAGGTCATTGCCCCGGGCAGCGGGGGGTTTTCTCTGGCGTCAGCTTGACGGCTCACGAGACAAGAATAGATCTTGACCTCAACAACCTTGGGGTTTTCCCAATGACGTAATCATTGCGTGTTATGTCGCAACCCTGGCGCCAGTATGTCGGCACAACAAGACGAGTTGAGACAAGCTTAGATATCGAGGTCATCGACACGGGCGCCAGGTTGGCGGGCAGACAAGACAAGTCGAGACAAGAATATATCGTGTGACGTCAAACGAGGGAGGGGTGGCTATAAACAGGGGTGCCCACTTGGTTGTCTATTTATAAACGTTTGTAGAGCGGTCCAATATGGACAAGTTACAGCAGCTGGTAAATATCGTCGACGCGGTGCAGACCGTCAAATTGTGTGATCTAGCCGTAGATCAAAAGTACTCGGTGGATAAACTAAAAGCCGTCAATACAAAGTTCGGGAGACGCCTAATAGCCTACCTAGACGGCGAGTTTTGTGTATTTCTACCCTGCCGGTTTGGCACTCTTACAGATGAAGACGCGTGTGAGTTAAATAAAGAAAAACTGGTATTTACCTGCGCCGGAGTAAAACCCGGTTCACCTACCATTGTGAACTTTGAACGCGCTTAAGAGACACGGCAGTTAACAACAACAACGGGCAGCGGAGCATAGGGGACTCTACAGGACTTTTAGCTCTCAGGTACGCTCACCATGCTCACCGGCTATATTAATTTAATGTTTGTGGGCCACACGATGGAGGGGTGTGCCTATATGACGGGAGAGAATGTTCACAGTGTCGCGGTGTGTGATAGACAGGTAATTTACAAAGTAGAGGAGCGAGGCTACATAGAGTTTTGTGACTCTACCTGTCACACGATACGAGCGACGGAAGTACTACCCTACGAGAGAATCGTGGAAACGTATATGTGTGATGTAACGTGCGCCGTTTACAATTTCCGCAAGGGGGACGTGGTAGCTGTGTTACCCCGACCTCCACCGCCACCCTTCCGAGCTCCACACCATCCATCACCGCACTTCACGCCGCCGCCGCCGCCGCCACCGCCCTCAGAAAGACAGCCGTACACACCCCCAGAGTCACAGACGTGCCCAGGCACAGAGTACCCACCACACGTCACAGGCGTACCCGTCGTCAGAGTCGTCTGTCTACCAGTCAGTAGAGTCACCTGCGCGCCCATCGTCCGAGACGTCTACCTACCAGGCGTCAGATTCACTGGCGTATCCACAGTCAGAGTCGCCTGTTTACCAGCCAGCAGAGTCAGCTGCGTGCCCACCTCCAACGCCGGAGGTAAAGTCTGAAGAACCTGTAAATCTCGAGGATTTAACAATTTACAAAAATTATTCAAATGTTAAAATTATAGGTGAAACGCCCGCCGCCTTCTTTCCCTACTCGCACCTTCCTTGGGAGTGAAGAATGGTTTCCTGCTAGCTCAGTCCCCTCTTGTTCTTTCCCTACTCACCCTCTCCTCGGGGGGTGACAAGTGAAGAACGTTTTCCTGCGAATTAGCCGGTCGGCTCTGCTCCCCTAACCGTGAGAGAGCTTTAACTCAGGATGTTAACATCTGTTTCGCTTTTGAACGTCTCAGGAAGTTAACATCTGTGTTTCACTTTGAACTTGACAGAGATTCATTTTGAAAGTAAATGGTCTGTGAGAATTTTACAAGAGGGGACTTTAGTAAATGACTCGAAACTTCTCACGCACTAAAGAGGGAGGAGCTAAGCGAGTCCAAACCCCTTTTTCGCGCCGCCTCCTTGAGAGGGGAGTAGTTTACTTCTATATATTGAGTTACCCCTTTAAGTAGAATCCATTATCTTTTAAATCTTTATATTCTAAACAACATCATCAAGAATGTCTAGTGAATACTCAGCAGCGCTTTTGTCAGCAATCGGCTCGAGTGAGATAGTGTCAAGGAAGCTGACAGATTTAGAGATAGGTCATGGTTATTATATCACTAATATAAAAGGGGTGACGACTAGATACGGACGCAGAGTTCTCGCCTTGTTGGAGAACAAATATAACGTGTGGTTACCGGCTCGTTTTTCTCTACTCACCGACGCCCAGCTGAAGGAGCTCTCCAAAGCCGACTTACTGCTAGTGTACCAGGGCATTTCCAAAAACAGCAAGACGGCGCTAATAAGCTTCGAAGGTACGTTTATTACAACCATTTCTAGGATTAATCAAATCAATCGAAATATGTTTTTTTTCAGTTAGGATGTACAGAGTATAGGTTTTTTCAACTCTCCCTGTGGGTTCACCCTCATTTAATTCGTAATTAGTACATTGAATAATTTTCTAATCTCAGTTAGGATGTACAGAAAGACACCTTTTAATTCATAGTTAGTACGTTGAATAATTTTCTAATCTCAGTTAGGATGTACAGAGTATAGGTTTTTTCAACTCTCCCTGTGGGTCCACCCCCTTTAATTCATAATTAGTACGTTGAATAATTTTCTAATCTCAGTTAAGATGTACAGAAAGACTCCATTTAATTCATAATTAGTACGTTGAATAATTTTCTAATCTCAGTTAGGATGTACAGAGTATGGTTTTTTTTAAACTCTTCCTGTGGGTTCACCCTCCTTTAATTCATAATTAGTACGTTGAATAATTTTCTAATCTCAGTTAGGACGTACAGAAAGACTCCTTTTAATTCATAATTATTACGTTGAATAATTTTCTAATCTCAGTTAGGATGTACAGAAAGACTTGAGCAATATATTTTTGAAAGCTCAACGAAGCTTGTGAACGTGTCAATTGTATAACTTGTTGATAAGTTGTCAACGTGAATATATTTTTGAAAGATCAACAAAGCTTGTGATCATGTCAATTGTATAACTTGTTGATAAGTCGTCAACGTGAATATATTTTTGAAAGATCAACAAAGCTTGTCATCATGTCAATTGTAGGTTGTCAACGCGAATATATTTTTGAAAGATCAACAAAGCTTGAGATCATGTCAATTGTATAACTCTTTGATAAGTTGCCAACGTGAATATATTTTTGAAAGATCAACAAAGCTTGTGATCATGTCAATTGTATAACTTGTTGATAAGTTGCCAACATGAATATATTTTTGAAAGATCAACAAAGCTTGCGATCGTTTCAATTGTAGGTTGTCAACGTGAATATATTTTTGAAAGATCAACAACGCTTGTGATCATGTCAATTGTAGGTTGTCAACATGAATATATTTTTGAAAGTTCAACAAAGCTTGCCATCGTGTCAATTGTAGGTTATCAACATGAATATATTTTTGAAAGATCAACAAAGCTTGTGATCATGTCAATGAATATATTTTGAAAGATCAACAATGCTTGCGATCGTTACAATTGTAGGTTATCAACATGAATATATTTTTGAAAGATAAACAAAGCTTGTGATCATGTCAATGATATATTTTTGAAAGAGCGCGTCAATTGTATAACTTGTTGATAGGTTGTCAACGTGAATATATTTTTTAAAGATCAGCAAAGCTTGCCATCGTGTCAATTGTAGGTTGTCAACATGAATATATTTTTTGAAAGATCAACAAAGCTTGCCATCGTGTCAATTGTAGGTTATCAACATGAATATATTTTTGAAAGATCAACAAAGCTTGTGATCATGTCATCGAATATATTTTTGAAAGATCAACAAAGCTTGCCATCGTGCCAATTGTAGATTATCAACATGAATATATTTTTGAAAGATCAACAAAGCTTGTGATCATGTCAATGAAAATATTTTTGAAAGATCGCGTCAATTGTATAACTTGGTGATAGGTTGTCAACGTGAATATATTTTTGAAAGATCAACAACGCTTGTGATCATGTCAATTGTAGGTTGTCAACATGAATATATTTTTGAAAGATCAACAAAGCTTGCCATCATGTCAATTGTAGGTTATCAACATGAATATATTTTTGAAAGATCAACAAAGCTTGCGATCATGACAATGAATATATTTTTGAAAGATCAACAAAGCTTGCGATCGTTACAATTTAGGTTATCAACATGAATATATTTTGAAAGATCAACAAAGCTTGTGGTCATGTCAATGAATATATTTTTGAAAGATCACGTCAATTGTATAACTTGTTGATAGGTTGTCAACGTGAATATATTTTTCAAAGATCAGCAAAGCTTGCCATCGTGTCAATTGTAGGTTGTCAACATGAATATATTTTTGAAAGATCAACAAAGCTTGCCATCGTATCAATTGTAGGTTATCAACATGAATATATTTTTGAAAGATCAACAAAGCTTGTGATCATGTCAATGAATATATTTTGAAAGATCAACAAAACTTGCCATCTTGTCAATTGTAGGTTATCAACATGAATATATTTTTGAAAGATCAACAAAGCTTGTGATCATGTCAATGAATATATTTTTGAAAGATCACGTCAATTGTATAACTTGTTGATAGGTTGTCAACGTGAATATATTTTTGAAAGATCAACAACGCTTGTGATCATGTCAATTGTAGGTTGTCAACATGAATATATTTTTGAAAGATCAACAAAGCTTGCCATCGTGTCAATTGTAGGTTATCAACATGAATATATTTTTGAAAGATCAACAAAGCTTGTGATCATGTCAATGAATATATTTTTGAAAGATCAACAAAGCTTGCCATCGTGTCAATTGTAGGTTATCAACATGAATATATTTTTGAAAGATCAACAAAGCTTGTGAATATGTCAATGAATATATTTTTGAAAGATCGCGTCAATTGTAGGTTGTCAACGTGAATATATTTTTGAAAGATCGGCAACGCTTGTGATCGTGTCAATTGTAGGTTGTCAACATGAATATATTTTGAAAGATCAACAAAGCTTCATGAACAGCTAACTAGATGTCCCTGTTTGTTTTTTTATAGCTGTCTCAGAGCCGCTCGAAGAGATTATAGAGCAAGCTGACCAGAAATGAAGAAGATAATACTGAGGAGAGAGTAGGGCCTGTTTAGAGCATAGTGCACCCAAACATGACAGAACAAACGGCAAAACGAGTGCGCTTGTCACCTCCTATCATTGTATCTCGGCAAACTAATGGGAATAGGGTGTATACTCTCACGGATCTAGACGCTAATGAACAACTTTTAATTAGATACTTGAAACATGACGTTGCACTTCGTGAAGGGAAGTTGTATAATGCTTACATTGAACATATACCTGGCCAGATTAAGACCTCGAGCGTACTGATATCGGACCATGACAATATAGACACACAGATCCAAAGACTTTTGACCTTATCACGAAACTTAGGTACAGGATTTACTCAGTTTAGGCTTTACCTGGAGCCACTAGGATTTCTATTAAACTTATTGAACAAGCATACGCCCGACGTATAAAGACATACTCAATCAGTAATGAACTAGCCTATAAGGATCCCGTACAGTTTCTCGTTGCGTGCGGAGATATTTATGTAAGGACTGTAGAAAAAGAATCAAACGCGAACGGTCCGATAAAGGTAAATTGTAGCCTCATTTGCGAGTTTAAGCATCCTACTGATGGTAGAATTGAAAAGGGTTATTTCAATTCTTCTCTATACAATATAATTAACCCAATAAACTTGGAGGAGATATACGAGAATAACGTGGTCTTCCCACTCCTCGCTCAGATTGAGGGCTTCGTTTCTAAAGACTCGGGGTGGATATACAACGGCACGTTGGAAATGAGAGTAAATTTCTCGAAAAAATCGGCTTTCACGATCGGCGCCCACGTTCAAATTCCTGAAACTATAGCCAGACATAGAGCGCTGATAAATGTTCAAGCTGAAGAAGGACTTTGCTTCCCCGTATCCGTATTGGCGTGCCTCTTTGAGCCGACAGGGAGAGCTCAGCGTTTATCGTCTTATCCTAATTTTCGTGACGTGTTGAATCTAGATGGGATCCCGCTTCCGTTCGAAATGAGATATATTGAACGCTTCGAAAGGCTTAACGATATATCTGTTAATGTGTACACTGCAAAACACGAAGGTAGTGATTCTTATGTGGACACTGCAGACAACTCTAAAAAGTTAGTGATGGTTCCCGTGCATGTCAGTGCTAAAGAGCGTGCTAGACATGTTCATTTATTCATGATAAAAGTACATGGGACGGAAAATTATCATGTCAGCGCAATCAAAAATCTGTCGCGGTTAATAAACGCTCAACTAACACCAACGTCTAACGTAGGACGTAGGTATTTTTGCAACCGTTGTTTGAGCTCTTTTCTGACTGAAAATAAACTTGTAAAACATAAAGAAACGTGTAAAAAATTTGGAGCGGTAAGGAGTACATTCCCTCAAGGGGAAAATAAATTCCTGGCGTTCTCACAGTATAAACAACAGGAGAAAACAGGATTTATCGTGTACGCTGGCTTGGAGAGTTTACTCGTGCCTATAGAAACGTGTGATCCTGACACGAAATTTTCTTATACTGAGAATGTGCAGAGTCATGTAGCGTATTCTGTAGGTATGTACACTAAATGCATTTTTGATGATAATCTCTCAGAGTACCGACAATTCACGGGAAAAGATTGTACAGATCAATTTGTTGAAGCTCTCGTAGATACGGCAAAGCGCGTACTAGATTATTATAGTACTGTAGTTCCAATGACGCCGCTAACACCTGCTCAAAGAGATGCTCACAATACGGCCACTCATTGTCATATTTGTGAAAAACCCTACGCGAATGATGATATCCGCGTTTTGGATCATTGTCACTTGACAGGACTTTATCGTGGTAGCAGCCACGCAGGGTGTAATATTAATTATAAGAACCCTAGTCATCTGAGCGTGGTTATCCATATAGCGCGTTGCTACGATAATTTTTTCCTTCTCGAATCACTTGTTGAACGTAGAGAAACTGATCCGTTCACAGGGGAGAGCGTTCTTGTCAATCCAGGGAAAGTTAAGGTTATTGGAGAGACTATGGGAAGATTCAAAGTAATCATGAAGTATATTCGGCACGGGTTTCGAGGGATCGCAATTAAAATTATAGATAGTTTCAGCTTTCTATGTACCTCCCTAGAGAAATGCGTATCTTACCTCGAACCTGAGCAGCTTAATATCACTCGTAAGTGTCATCCTGATGATGAACGTTTCAAACTAGTCGCTCGTAAAGGGGTGTTCCCCTATGACTATATAGATTCATTTGAGCGGCTGAACGAGACTCAGTTGCCGAGCAAAGATAAATTTTATAACGCGCTCACGGATAGTCATATCTCTTAGGAAGACTATGATCACGCCTGTGAGGTTTGGCGGCTATTCGAATGTAAGAATCTTTGGGATTACTCGAACCTCTACCTTCATACCGACGTAACACTACTGGCCGACGTCTTTGAGAACTTTCGTGATCTTTGTATGAAGACGTATAGGCTCGATCCCGGATGGTCTCTTACAGCCCCCAGTCTCGCGTACCAAGCTCTATTGAGAATAACCCAGGTACGGCTCGAATTAATAGATGACGTAGATATACATCAATTCATTGAGGGAGCTATTCGAGGAGGGATATGTTTCGTAGCTAATCGTCATTCTGTAGCTAATAATCGTTATATGAGTTCATTTGACCGTTCCAAACCAGAGTCTTACCTCGTTTATCTAGAAGTGAATGGGCTCTATTCATTTAGCATGTTGAGATCATTACCCTATGGAGAGTTCAGATGGCTTGAAGATGATGAAATTGAACGTTTGGACGTGCTAAACGTGGAGGACGATGCGGATATGGGCTATATCTTGCAGGTAGACCTTGAATATCCGCAAGATGTACACGACGCTCATTCTGACTTGCCGTTCGTCCTGAGAAAGGGATTCCACCCGTAGGGAAACACGAGAAATTGTTAACAACTTTAACTGATAAGACTAGGTACGTCATTCACTATCGTCATCTAAAGTTATGTTTAGTGAATGGGTTGAAACTGACGAGAGTTCACCGTGTTCTCAGTTTCAAACAATCTCCATGGATGGCCCCGTATATCAAGCTGAACGCGGAAATGAGGAGTAAAGCGAGCAATCAGTTTGAAAACATGTTTTTCAAATTGATGAACAATGCCGCATTCGGCCACCTTATATCTAACAAGAGGGCCTACCGTACGATAAAAATAACTACCAGGTGGGAAGGGAAATTTGGAGCGGGTAACCTCATAGCCAGTCCAAACTATAAAAACCGTATGATCGTATCAGAAAACCTGGTCATCATTGAGATGGAACCGCAGGAGATTTACTTTGATATGCCGATTTATGCGGGATTCGCCATTTTGGAAATCTCGAAAGTAGTCATGTACGGTCTACATTACCAGGTCATGTTTCCTGCCTTCCCTCCTGGTACGTTAAAACTTCAATACACTGATAGAGACTCGCTTCTCTACTACATGACTGTTGAGGATGCGTACCAGCGACTTATCCCGTTAGCTACTGACTATCTGGACACCTCCACTTACGGACAAGACAATGTTTACGGCATGCCTGCAGTAAATAAAGGAGTGCTCGGTAAACTAAAAGACGAGACTCGAGATCAGATCATCACCGAGTTCATAGGTTTACGCCCTAAACTCTATTCATTTGCGGTGCAAGGAGATGGTGAGACGCTCAAGGCTAAAGGTGTCAAGAGTAGCGCGTTAAGAACGCTCTCTTTAGAGGACTATCGTAATTGTTTGACTAATGAAACGGTAGTCATGAGAGAAACTCGTTCAATAAGAGCTGTAGGATTCAAACTCTACACACAAAAATTTAATCGGGTTGCACTATGCTCTATCGACGACAAACGACACGTGTTACCTGGATCAGTCAGAACTCTACCTTGGGGCCATTACTCTATAAGCGGGCAACCAACTACTTCCTTCCAAGAGACCTCGATTGAAGCTGGACCATCATGTGTATAGTGCAAGTGCGTGTGTCAGTGTGTGATCTATAACTTTATCCAGTACAAGTGAACAGGCATCTACTAACCCTCATGTCTCTATAGTGTAATGTCAATGTTAGCGCTTTAAAAAAGACTTGAGAAAAATATTCATGTTCTATAACTTGACTGAAAAAATAAACTAATTTAGTGCATATCTGTTTAAAAAGAGTTTTCAGTATGCGTATGTTTTGATTAATGTCAATAGAAAAAAATGTTAGTGCTTTTAAAAAAGACTTGAGCAAAAATATGCTAATTTAGTATGTATCTGTTTAAACAGAGTTTTCAGTGCGCGTATGTTTTGATTAATGCCACTAGACAAAATGTTAGTGCTTTTAAAAAAGACTTGAGAAAAAAGTGGGCGTATGTTTTGATTAATGTCACTAAAAACAAATGTTAGAGCTTTAAATAGACTTGAGAAAAAATATACTAATTTAGTGCGTATCTGTTTAAAAAAATGTTTATCATTATATTCATTAAATAGAGTTTTCTGTGTATGTATGTTTTGATTAATACAAAAGTGAATAATTAATGTCGCTATACCTTTATCATTAGAGAAAAATGTTAGCGCTTTTAAAAAGACTTGAGAAAAAAAAATATTCATGTTCTGTAACTTGACTGAAGAAAAAATATACTAATTTAGTGTGTATCTGTTTAAAAAATGTTTATCATTATATTCATTAAATAGAGTTTTCTGTGCGCGTATGTGAGTGTGTGTGTACGTGTATTGTTATTTTTTACCTGCCCTCTCCAGGATTACAACTCGGACCTCTCAGAGAACAGTCTAGTACAATAACATAAGGTGACAGTCGGGATTAGAACCTGGACCTCTCAGAGTACAGACTGGTACAATAACCAGCTGCAGTCAGGGTTACAACCTGGACCTCTCAGAGACCAGTCTGGTACAATAACAGTCAGGATTAGAACCTGACCCTCTCAGAGACCTGTCTAGTACAATAATACAAGGTGACAGTTGGGATTAGAACCTAGGCCTCTCAGAGTACAGACTGGTACAATAACCAGCTACAGTCAGGCTTACAACCTGAACCTCTCAGAGACCAGTCTGGTACAATAACAGTCGGGATTAGAACCTGGGCCTCTCAGAGACCAGTCTGGTACAATACGAGGTAACCAGTTACAGGCAGGGTTACAACCTCGGACCTCTCAGAGTACAGTTTGCTACAATAATACGAGGTAGCCAGTTACAGTCGGGATTAAAACCTGGGCCTCTCAGAGACCAATCTGGTCCAATAACCAGTTACAGTCAGGGTTACAACCTCAGACCTCTTAGAGTACAGTTTACTACAATAATACGAGGTAGCCAGTTACAGTCGGGATTAGAACCTGGACCTCTCAGAGAACAGACTGGTACAATAACAAGTTACAGTCAGGGTTACAACCCCGGACCTCTCAGAGTACAGTTTGCTACAATAATAGGAGGTAACAGTCGAGATTACAACCTGACCCTCTCAGAGTACAGTCTGGTACAATAATGTGAGGTAGCCAGTTACAGTCAGGGTTACAACCTCGGTCCTCTCGGAGTACAGTTTGCCACAATAATACGAGGTAGCCAGTTACAGTCGGGATTAGAACCTGGACCTCTCAGAGAACAGTCTGGTACAATAACCAGTTACAGTCAGGGTTACAACCCCCGGACCTCTCAGAAAACAGTCTGGTACAATAACCGGCTACAGTCAGGGTTACAACCCTGGACCTCTCAGAAAAAAGTCTGGTACAATAACCGACTGCAGTCAGGGTTACAACCCCGGACCTCTCAGAGAACGGTTTGGTAAAATAACAAAAGGTGACAGTCGGGATTAGAAGCTGGGCCTCCGGGAGTACAGTCTGGTACAATAACCTGGACCTCTCAGAGTACAGTCTGGTACAATAACATAAGGTGACATTCGGGATTAGAACTTGGACCTCTCAGAGTACAGTCTGGTACATTAACATAAGGTGACAGTCGGGATTAGAAGCTGGGCCTCCCAGAGTACAATCTGGTACAATAACCTGGACCTCTCAGAGTATAGTCTGGTACGATAATCTGGACCTCTCAGAGAATGGTCAGGATTAGAACCTGACCCTCTCGGAGTACGGTCTGGTACAATAACCGACTACAGTCAGGGTTACAACCCTGGACCTCTCAGAGAACGGTCTGGTACAATAACAGTCGGGATTAGAACCTGGGCCTCCCAGAGTACAGTCTGGTACAATAACCAGGACCTCTCAGAGTACAGTCTGGTACAATAATCTGGACCTCTCAGAGAATGGTCAGGATTAGAACCTGATGCTCTCAGAGTACAGTCTGGTACAATAACCTGGTCCTCTCCGAGTACAGTTTGCTACAATAACAGTCGAGATTACAACCTGGGCTTCTCAGAGGACAGTCTGGTACAATAACCAGTTACAGTCAGGATTAGAACCCAGGCCTTGGAAAACTTTTTTACCAAAGGTATAGAGAGTATTCATATTCACATCATGCACCAAAGATGGTACATAGCCTTTTAGCCTATTTAAATGGGATCACCTTAAATAGTAAAGTCATGGGTACACTTGCATCCTACTCATCCTTACCCTGTAAAGAAAACAAAAGTGTTAATCGTTAATTCTTTTTATTTAAAAAAGAGCTCGTTACATTTCTAAGAAAAGAATAATCGTTAAAAAGTCTGCCTTATACAGTAATAATCGTTAAAAAGTTTACCCCATTATTAGACTTATACATTGCAAGTAACTGTGAAAAAGTTTTTTTTTAAAGTGTTCACCTCAACCGTCTTGCAGCTTCTTTATCGTATGCTCCTCGTTCGTTTCCTTTAAAGTTTTACTCTTCTTTCCACGTGAAGTTTAAAAGCGTCAGTAGTTTTCTTCCTCCGTTTGACCGTGTCAACCCGTCTTGACCGCAGAAGCATGATAAAATTATTGAAATCAATGCAATCTTTATACTCGTTTATCAAGACTATCATATGAAGCAAAGCTGGAATAACTGAACTCGTATCGTTCCGCATCCACTCTTGGTCAGATCGCAAAAGTTTTTGTCCGATCAAACTTAAAATTCTTAAACCATTCGCTGAGCACTCAGACATTTTTTAAACTTTGTACTTGTCGCTATCAGCGTTGTTGATACTCTGTAGATGACTTCAATCCCCAGTGTACCGTGGGCGCATACTACACCGCCACCACTTAGTTCGCCCGGCTACTCACCCTGTTTTACTGCCCGGTCGGAGAACATATTCGAGGCCGAAGGCGAGCTTTTTTTGACTAGTGCAATCCACTCACCCAAAAACAAAACAACTCTATCTAACTGGAAGCAAACCCCGTTGTTTCATCATCAAGATCGATGGCAGTGAATAAAGCGCGTGCGTGATCTGATAAACTTGGCTAGCTCTCAGTCGTCGTGTACTCGTCACCCCCCCCTCTGTAATCCAAGACCAAGACTTCATTGCGTTCTGCGCAGGCGCGATGAGGTCTTCTAGTCGCCGATTGGACAATCCATATCGAATTATGGCTATTCATTCCAACCCCCTTTTTTTCCCCTCTGACAATGATAAGGCGAGGGGTTTTAATGGGAAAAAACCCCTTTGGCCCCAGCCGTTAGAGGAATAATTA